>JARKHS020009479.1:0-75000 GCA_030143305.2 Amblyomma americanum | reverse complement strand
TGCGCTGTTGGATGACAGGCCTGCCCTCGTCGATGCACAAAAGATGCACAGGTAACTGGACATTACTTGCTCGGCCACTCATGAAATGTCCTGTTAACATCTCAGGCGCACTGCAAAACACGTATTTCACTCTTGGTATTAGTTACAGCACATGCATATGTTTAACATGCGCATAGCGAAGTGATTCAGAGCTGGAGCTCATGCCCTTTTCCTGGCACCGACTACCATGATTCAATTCGTACGTGCCGCACCATTTCAGGCAGGCTAACAACTTTCATCCTGGTTTCTGCAATTGTGATGCTAGCAAAGCTACGATGCAGTCAAAATGCAGCCTCCAACAAAAATTCACTATATGTGCTATTTTTTTTAGTGGTTATTACATGTTGCGCCAAATCCGCCACTTGTAGCCCACCGGTACATACCTACCTTTTATATCGGGACTGACGGAAGAAGGGGTTTGCTGTTGTGTAACTAACAAGCAAGATTCTTTTACGTTCTATCCATTAACACCACAACAATTTTATGCAGCCGCTACAGGCACACTGCTTAAAGGCAATTTTTACGGTGGATATGGCGTCGCCTGGGCAGAAGAAACCGCAGGGTTATGTCAAGCTTTGTAGCGACCAAGGTGAGGAATGCATTCCCTGCACATCGATACTGCGGTTTTCGCTATTTATAGTAGTACCGTCTGTGCACATATAATTGAACAGTACCAAATAAATTTAAAGAGTGTACAGTAATTTCTTCCACACAGAAATGCGTAGAGGGCCTATGAACTGCATCTCAGCTTACAAACAAGTTCGGCGCCTTCAATTATTACAGTTTAAAGGGCCTTCAATCACCACCCTCTCTGGCTAGCCTAGCCTAACGTGTAGCTTGCATGTTAGTTAAATACTGGCTTGAGTAATAGGGCTCCCTGAAATTCAAGCTGTAGAAGTGGCTTTTTGTGTTGGCAAAATTTGAGTTTCTGTAATGGGTATATTTTGACACATTCATCTGCATATGCAACACTTCAAAGGAAAGGAAGAAATAATAATAATAATAATAATTGGTTTTGGGGGAAAGGAAAGGGCGCAGTATCTGTCTCATATATCGTTGGACACCTGAACCGCGCCGTAAGGGAAGGGATAAAGGAGGGAGTGAAAGAAGAAAGGAAGAATAGGTGCCGTAGTGGAGGGCTCCGGTATAATTTCGACCACCTGGGGATCTTTAACGTGCACTGACATCGCACAGCACACGGGCGCCTTGGCGTTTTTCCTCCATAAAAACGCAGCCGCCGCGGTCGGGTTCGAACCCGGGAACTCCGGATCAGTAGTCGAGCGCCCTAACCACTGAGCCACCGCGGCGGGTGGAAAGGAAGAAAGGAAGCAGACATGAAAGACAGTGTGCGCATGTGTCAAGCCAGCTTGCGTGGTGTGCACCAGGCTTACATAACGCACTAGTATGACGACGTACGTCACTATATGTGTCTCCTCAATCTCTGAGAAGGTACTGCGCTAAAGCCTTGGGAGCGCTGCCCTTGATTTATACCGTATTTGTGCAGCACAGCTTCTGTGTTCTTCACAGGAAGAAATCAGGCAAAAAACTTTGGCAAGTAGTGTATGTGTGTGTGCAGGGTTTTATAGCGCATGAGAAGCCGAGGCTTCGTGCGCCAAACACTCGGTAAGTAAAATCTCACTGTTCTGCCTGCAGACTAGTCGTAAATAAGTGTACAATATTCTGGTCATATTTTTTCTTCATTTATTCTTACTCGTGATAAGTCTGCTATTCCAATCTCTTCAATGTGAGCTGGGTTGGAATGGGATGTACTTGTCGTAAAATATTCTGAAATGTTCTTATCATTATTTTCCGTTTTCTGCATCTACGGCTTCCTGCAAAAACTTCGCCATATTCACAAAGAATCATGTCTGGTCCTATGCATGGCAGAGATTGCTGGCTGCGTCAGTACCTTCACAATAGCACTAATGCCCAATTGAGGCAGTGTCAGAAAACAAACCCTCTCCTATTATAATTTATCTCTCACATTGGCTGGTCTTTGTGATTGTTGCGATAGAGGGAAAGAGAATACCCCACAGACATAACACACAGCAAAACACTTAAAATCTGTCAACAACTCCGTTTCCTTTTAATTTGCGGGGCAGAGCTTCATTTAAAAGCGTTTAGCAGACGTATCAGCAACTTGTAATATCATTTATGCGACTCCTTTCTAAAACAACACAGCTAACAACAGGGGAAAAGCTGAGGTGTAAAAAAGGTGGTCCAGATCGAAGTGCAGTGCAAATGTCACTGAACAGGTGCAGCTCTCTAGATATTTGCGGCACATAACCGAGACGAGAAGAGCAATAATGATACTTTTTCCATGCAACAGATGCCTTCTATATTGTTAATTGAAGAGCACTCAGCAAAAGCACAAAGCGCCTCAGTGCTCATGTTACTGGTTATAGTATACTGTCGAGCAAAGTTCAATGCATACCATGTACTTCGAAAGGCCAGCAAATGAACGTGACAGCACCGAATAACCTGGAAGTCCTGTCCAAAATTGCAACTATCAGGCAGCCGCGATATGCACCGCCTTCCTAATAGATTTCAAAAGGTGGCTTGAGCATCATGTAAAGACAAACAAAGAGGTAGCTTCATGAGTACACATACTGAGCACATCGAGCACTGAAACCCTCAGTAATCCCAATCACCAAATTCCACCTAACATGTGACTTAACACCTGCGAGAGTTCTCTAGGTAGGAATTAGTTCGCTGGGAGAAAATGTTTTGTGCAGATTATGCACCTAAATTTCCTAGCAAATGCAAGGTGTCGAAGAAATTAGGTTTGGCCAGGTAGAAATTGGTTCATATTGGCGCAACACGGATGGAAGAAGATAAATGACAGAAGAGCTATGATACAAGTGCAGTTTTACTGAAGATCGTTTGCAAGAAGCAGCAGAATATGTGCAGTAAAACAGGAATAAAATAGAAAAGGGCGGGATTTGCAAAGCATATATAGCAACAGTCCGGACCACGTAAATGGGTGTGCATAAATAGTTTTTGTTTATTGTGGAGTTTTGACTTTGAAAGTGTACCTGCAAATAAATTTAAACCAGAGTGCAGTATCGTTATTTAATTGAATATACGGCACTTCTTGCCATCAATTTCAATTTGAGGAAGTGTGATAATGCAGATCCTTGCATGATGTCTCATTAACCACTAGGCCAGTGATCACACGGGTTCGGAAAACCGAAATCACACGAAGTTTTTTTTCTAGCACCTCCGCCCAACAGCAGATAACAGCGCACTAGGTTCCACGTCACCACTGCACACAAAGTTGTATTTTTCACCTTTGGTTGCAGTGTCATAAACCTATGTTCAGTGCGGAACAAACACCCGTCCCAAATCTCTCCAAATAACCAGCTCCTGTCCCAGTTGCAGCAAGCTTATTCTCGCAAACTTCTCAACGACATCCGCCCACCTGAGTCTTCGCTGTCCTCCACTACGCTTTATTCTTTTTGAAAACTAGTGCATTGCCCTGCAGGACAAGCAGTTACCATGCCTTCAAATTACATGCCCTTCCCATGCCAATTTGTTCAATTCCGCTATCATAGCTTCCTGTCTCATCACGTTATCTCTGTCGTTTTCCTTCTCCTATCCCTCTGCACTCTTCCCAGCTTAAACTCAATCCTTTTCCTGGTTGGTGTCATGGCTACTGTAACGATGCATACCAGGTCAAGCACATTATCCAATTTAGCAAGTGCTGCTAGAGGAGTTGTTTACCAATGTTCTGGTTTCATCCGCAGGATGTATACAAGCCAGTCTGGATGGTCTGTCGATATTCACTTTAAAATGACATTTCAATTCTTTAAAAGGTCCAACAACCTCCCATTTATCAAGTCTATCACTATTGTGGCTGCAGAAATAATTTTACCAACACTTGCATTTTATGAAATGCACTGCTTACTCAGCATGCTAAATGGCTTAAACTGTTCGCATAGGACACAACCTAAGTCCTTGTGTCAGCCTGCCTTCAAGTACATGTATCAAGATTGACTTGTTTAATCATTTGCAACTACTGCCAATCCTGCAATTGCACATCTGGATTTAGTTATATTTTCTTACTGTACTCTTTTTTTTGGCTGCTAGCTCTCATTTTTATTTAACTCCACGTACTTTGTTCTTCAATACACTTTCAGCAAAAAGACATCGCATGTATAATCTCTCTCCCATATCGTAACGTATCGTAGGTACCAACAGGCCTTTGCAAAAGAAGAGTAGTCTGGCTGGCGGCTGCATAAGACCCATTTTTCATGGTACAAATGAGATGATGCAAGGTAAGTGGAGAAGTGCTCGTGCCGCTAAGACACAATACTCCAAACATTATCACACATACACACACGCACACACCATGCACACATACACAACACACCCAATTTTTTGTAGCATGCACAATTCTAGAAAAACCAGCTAACAAGCACAATGGTACAATGAATGACCATGTGGCATTATATAATTGTATGTATACATGTGGGACTTCCAGCGACTGGACTAAGGACACGCTCAGTCCACAAGGATGACGCAGAAATAATCAGGCACTGCAAGTTGTACACAAATGCAGAGCACAACGACAGAAGTAAGCTGCAGTAAACAAAACTTGACAAACCAAAAAATAATAAGTGCAAGCCAGTAACAATTGGGTAATACATGATTTGCAAGGTAAAAGAACCATCGTGGAGGAATATGGTAGACACCTGTTATGTATTAGCCCAACACGATTGTTGCTTCAGTAGATATCATCCGGTTCTACCTATACTACTACCTTGCAACTCACACCAACTATCTCAAATGACCTGTGCCTCAAACTACGAATAACAATCAATTCACATCATTTTCATTTCAGCTCACATTTGGGCTGGTCAGGGTTACAGTCCCTCAAACAATGCGCACTAGGTAGATGCAACTTAATAGACTGCAAATATGTAGGTTACGCTGTGAAGTGTAACCTATGTTCATGTGTCCTGATATTTTGTCAACACCGCCACTTTTCAGTTTTTTTACAGTTGTATGTTTATAGGCACTATAGCAGAAGGTTTATGAGGTTGGTTACTGTATCTGTGTTCTTGGAATAAAGCTGCAGCTATTAGGAGCACTCGTTTTGTGTCATACCTCCTCTTGTTATCTCTACTTTTATGTTTCTAAGGTGTACCTGCACACTAGAAGGCATGCGGCAACCGAGGCAAGAAAATTTACGGCTTGAAAGAAGCAAATGGGTACGCACAAAGCATGTACAACTTCACCGAGGATGTAAGGTGCGGTGCTGGGAGCGTCGATTCATAGGATAAGATGGGTTGCGCATATCGAACGTTCAAGAGAGGACAAGACCAGACAAGTGGAAAGTACCGACACGTTTATTCAAAGAACAGACATATATCCATGTCCTTTCAAGCGTCGCAGATGGACATCTAAAGCAGATACCAGAAAAAAGGGTCCACGTCACCGTGCCTTCAAAAAAAGAAACCTCATTGTTATAAAGTTTCATCGACGTGTCACTGATTCATTTTTTTTTTCATTTTTCTTGACAAAACATGCTTCGATTAGCTCTAGTCTTTTTTTTATTGCGGTTGAACAGAATTTAACTTGTTCTAGCAGAGGCTCAATTTGTGAGCTAGGCAAAGTGCTAATAATTGACGCAGCTCCTTGTTTTCAATTGAACTTTAGCGTTCAAGAACGCGAACATCGATACGGTGGCTTGTCTGCCAGATGTAAACTTTGCTGTAGGCAAAGCGACATTTCTTCGTACGGGGCTGATGTTAAGACATGATCGAAATGTTAGAAGTGGTCAGAAAATTTTGACGGAAATATGGGAATCTTCCAGGTAGCAAAGGCACGTTTTCTGTTTCTGAAGTCTGAGAACTGTATCAATTATGCGCTAGAATTTAGTTGAAGCGTTACAAAGCCTGAATCGCAATACGATGAATTTCTATAATCCCTCTCGTGGGGAAGGCTGTCTCCTCTTTGTGATCTTCAACCATTGGTATTTTCCAGCACCAGGATCGCAGGTGGAGACTTGAGAAAATAGAGCACGATAATGATGTAAAAACATACGGAATAATCCTTCCTTTACAATAATATAACTGGCGAGGACCAAGGACTGAATGAACGATATATGGTGTGGCTAGGCAGCAGATGAACAAATGCCAGGATAATCTGGTATTCGGAATTAGACACGCTTACGGGCAGCGGAGAATGACCCCACATCCGCCAATTTCGGTGCGATGGGAGGCTGCACATGCTTGAACCAAAACTGTAGAATTTAGTTTGAAGGAAGAGGCGTTCCTTCTCCAGGATGGCGACGAATTCTTGGTCCTGGTCTGAGGTGAGGTCGGGGCTGATGGTACGAAAAAGCGTTGCACTAAAGAGAGCAGATGAGATACGCAGGCGGCACGGCTTGTAAAACGACAGAAGAGTCATAGGCTGAGCAAGCCGATTGAAGCGGCAGGTAGTCAGTAGACGCAAACAACATGGAAAATTAGCTGCGATTTAACTGCTGATAAACCTGGTTAGCGAGAGCAAGCTGTGCTATCGGGCAACTAGGCGCAGTTTGGCGCCTGTAGCGCTGAGTGCATTCTGCACACTGGATAGACGGCGCGCCCAACCTGCCAGCCTAGCACTTAAATTAATGGTTCACCGCGAGAGGCTGGTCACCCAATGAACACTGCGTCCCAACTTCCAAGACACAGATAGTTCACGAGGCGTCTCGCCTCGATGATACATTACTAGTGCTGTTAAATTGTAGAGGGCAGTTGCAATCCGCTGGCACAGGCCAAGAGGCAGCTGAGGCTATCTTGACAGAGCGAGCACACCGCTCCAGTGTGGAAGCGGTTGAGTGATGCCATGGTTGTCACGTCACAAGGCAGAGGGGAGCGGTCGGTTTCGGAGGCGTCAGTGGCTGAATGATGTCACAGCTATCACGTGGTTTCTCCTTGGTTCACGGTCAAGCTCGCGCACACAATTCGCATCGCGAAGAAGCTACAGAATTCGCTTTAAAACTAAGAAGCGATGCAACAGTTGAAGTTCCTGTGGCCTCAGTATGACCAATACATCCCCAATTGCAATATGGTCAAAAGACGAGTGCAATGATAACATCACAATCAGGATAGAGGACATGCTCGGCGGCTGTAAGCAAGCAGTGAAGTGTATGTTCCGACAGGTTCCAGTGGCCTGTTTCGTAACCTCAAATGTTGGCCGGCCGCACGTAATAACAATGGACGTTGATAAAAGTAAATCCCAGCCAAGAATTAGTGGATGAGCACAAGAAGAGGACACAGCGACCTAAATGGTGGCGGATGCCGCTTCTAGTGATCTGAGCTGTGCACAGCCCAGAAGGATATCAGAGCCTCATTAGCAGTACGCAAATGCCGACTGCAGTAGGCAGTACGGATTGCTTCAAGCATGAACACAGGTCGCGACGCATAATTGAAAAATCTGCGCCAGTATCCATTATTGCTTTCACAATAGTTCCTTCAAATTTAAGGAACAACATATTAAAGAGGGCCGGAGGAGGAGCCTTAGGATCAGGTGGCGGTGCAGTTTAATCTGGAAGCTGCACTAGTCAATTATCGGGCACGATGCATAGATGGTGGAAGCTTGGTCAGGATGAGTCAACGGGGAAGGGGACCAACGAGGGTCGGTAAACTCGCAGTTTGGGCGGTACGGTAACAGCGGGTAAAAGTCGCGGAAAAAGCGCTGTAACCGTCACGTTCTTCGAGCATGCGCCTGCAACTTACACTGACGACATGACCTATAACGCCACACTAAAACAAACGGGTTGGGGAGGACGTCGATGCTAAATGCCAGATAAGCAGGGGTGGAAGCTCTTGGAGAAAAAGGCGAGGTTGTGAAACACACGTTTAGAATGGGACAGCAGGAAATGTGAGGGTAAGGTTGCAGCAATCTCAGCAAACGGTGGGACGCTGTGTGATAGAGGTGTTTCTTGGCTTATGTGGCGCGTGAAGGAGGCCACCTCATCATTGATTGTACCATGCAAATAGAAAGAAGGAGAGAGTAAAAAACGGGCTGCAGATGAAAACCGTTTCAGCTTGCCTTTAATCTCTCGCATCTTGTTACTCATCCTACCCGTGTTACGTCTTCATCGACCAACCTGTTAGGCCTTGTTCATTCCAAGTCGCCTGGTCTTATTTCTCCAATATCTTGTTTGCCGGGCTTAACTCATCATTGTACGCTCCGTTTTTCATTGAACGTCGTGTCACCACGTCAAAATAACAGTTCTAAATACACCCTTGACTACAAAAATACAAACATCGAGGTCACACATCGTGAAGTCTCTATTTCTACGGATTTATATTTACCCTCTATTAATTAACTTGGACCTTTTGAAGCACAAAATTGCCTCCCTGACAAATTCTTATGTGCCGCTCAGAAAAGTAATAACTAACAATTGTTTGCCTTGGTTTAGGTCTTAACTAAGCAGGCTATCTAACAAAAAAAAACGTCTATTTCGCTCCGCAAAACTGTCGAATTCAATGCCGCGGTGGTATGGTTATCAGACCGCAGCGTCTGTATATAAGTACGCACTAAAACAGGCTAAGGAGTCATTTTTAATCATACTCCTCTATTGATGCAATTAAGTAATCCCAAATAATTTTGGAACGCCGTTAAAAAAATGATTCATCTACAATTATTCATAACACTTTAGATAGTCAAGTAATTCTCAGTGAAATGTGCTGATGTTCTTAATGATGTGTTTACAGCTTCTTTACTACAGAATTATTCACCGCAAATTCTCAGTACCCACTCTAAGACTTTTTGATGATGAACCCAATTATAATGGATTTCGTTGGCGGCGAAAAAATAATTGGACAGATGGGCATGTTCAGATAAGAACGGTAATCGAGGTACCATGACCATTTTTTGTTTTCAATTATATTTTTATATGTGATGGGTAAATGTGTCCACACAAAGGAATGAACCTTAGTTTTGCAAGGAACTTTGTAGTTTTCTCGGAAAAAAATCGTATGTCACAAGAGGTGGAGAATGTCGTTTTTGCCACTTCTCAAAGTTGCAAGTTTGGAGCATCACTGCATGCACAATAAGTTGTTTTCGCGCATAATTATTTTTTAAGTACTTTATTACAACTTGTACTATACGAAGAAATAAAAAAACGTTTTCTTTCTCTGTCAATCTTCTGAGTAAAAAATCGCAAATTTCGCTTCCGGAGCTGTGCGGTGCCAAAAAGGCACTTTTCAGGGCAGCCTTAGGGCAAGATGCGTAAAGATCTCCCGGCTGAATCTTTTTCTCTGTATTTTTCAGCTACTTTTAATCACTTCAGGCAAGTTTTGTAGCTCTACACTTGACCTATGTTTTTCAATATGGCCTCAAAATTGGCAGAAGTTCAAAAACGTCAAAAAAGTGACAACTTTGACTTGAATTTTAAAAAAAAACATCATCATCGAATTTTATTAAAATTTGCCCTAATAATACTCAACATTTCATAATTCTAAGGCTTTAAAAAAGTATTGCATTATATTGTTTTAAAGTATGGAAATAAATACAAAACGGACTTTATGATTTCAATCCCTACGACTGCTCAGTATTCCCTCTTAGAATGCGCAATCGTCAGAAGCTGGTTTTAGTATTGGTATTTTGTAAGTAAATTTTAAACGCTACAGTTGCTGAGTTCATAAGTGTAATTTGTAAGCATTTTTTTCTATTACAATCAAAGGTCTAAAGCTCCTATTCGCTTTCGTACTGTTCTAACGGTGGGACCTAAATTACTGTAAGCATATTCCAACACGTTATTTTGGAGTGACGTGTGTGTAGGAGTAGTTTATGCAAACAATTAATGCACCCGTCGCACTTTCAAGGTGACTTTAACTGCTACCGCCGCTCCAGGGATGAACCGCGCTTTGCAGCCGCTCCTATAGCTATATAACGCCCGGCGCGACCCTGAAATTCACAGCATCATGTGTGCCGCCGCCGCACCGAGGCTTTAGCCGCCGCTATCATCTTTTCATCGCAACGCACCGAACGCCTAGCAGTTATGCCTCAGCCTTCGACCTTCGACCGAGATAACCCTTGTGAGCGGATGTTGTTCGGATCTCGAATTTTGTGTGTCGTTTTCCAGGCCTGGTAGACCCGGTTGGGTCGTTTTCTGTACTCACGTGTTTTCTCTGCGCTGGAGCGCTCCCTCGACAAGCATACTTGGTATATCAGTCTCAGCTCGTACGCCAGACCGAAAGAACATCAGTGTCGACGGTGGGCAGCCTGTGTTAAAAATCCATTCATCTGTCCATCTCCTCCTTTTGGAAAAGCAGCTCTGGGCCCTGCATCCGTCACCTGCTCTTCTGTCTCGCGATAATCTCCGGAAGCGGTGAGCTTTTGCATTCATGAAGAGATTTCCGCGGCGAACGTTTTGTGCCGACTACTCAAAAAGGCACAAACAGAGAATTGAAAAAGGACGTAATTTTCGCAGTGTAAAGACACTCAATGTAGCTGCTCTCAAAAAAGTCCTACTTCCCGAAGAAGCTCTCCGAGTACGAGAAAGTGACTTCATCTGTCAGAATTGTTACCGTCGGTTCAAGGAAGACATAGATAATATGCAGGCAGAGTCAACCGAAACATTAGAAGAATTCCGCCCTGGGGAAGAAATCGTAGAAAATTTAAATTCAAGTGTCAGCCTTACCTCCAAAATCTCGCCCCTAAAGCCACCAAGCGCTCTAAAAAAACGCCTCAGACTTTCCTATGCAAAGCGAAAGCAGGAAGACGTGGCAAGAGCTATGGTGACGAAAATACGATCGGGGAAACAGGCAGCATATAATGTCCCAGAGACTTCGCGTGCGTCAGAAGAAAAGTGTGCGCAATGCAGCAGTTGGGAGGACAACCTACATGCTGCCTACAATAGGTGCACGTCCTTTCAAGAGCGTTGCCAGCTGCTGACACTGCTACCACGCAACCTAACCGTGAAATATGTGCAGGAAGTTATTCCAGAGGCAACGAGGTACGTTATCCAAAAATCGAAGAAGATGGTGGATGAGGAAGGCGTATGGTCAACACAGGAGAGATATACAAGATCTAATCTACAACAGGAAGACATTACCACCGTTTTAGAATATTACACCATGGATGAACTCGATTGCTCTAGACAGACTCCGAACAAAAAGGATGTTGTGAGAATCGAGAAGGAAGGAGAGAAAGAATGGATACCTAAACGCTTCATGACGCGGTCCTTGCGAGAAGCATTCCGCCTCTACAAGCAAGCTCACCCTGCCTCCCAGGTTGGCCTCACAAAATTCATATCCTTGCGTCCTAAGTGGGTGAAATGCTCACCACAGTGGCAAGTGTGTGTTTGTGTGTGCTGTGCAAACTTTCAGTTGTGCCTCGTGGGACTGCAGAACGCGTCCGGAAGGTCGCTTTCTCCCGAAGATATGCAGAGCCTCTGCGTATGCCAGGAACCTACTGCGTCGTGTTTCCTTAGGAATTGTGAGCACTGTCCACAAGATGGCATTTTCACTTCGGAAAATTTTGAAATGAGCAGCGAGGACGAGGTGTTGATTGCTTCATGGGAATACGGTGAGCTCGTTAAAAAGACTCTGACCGCTTCATCATTTATGAGAGAATGTCTAAGAATGACCATGAAATGGATTCCCCACAACTATATTAGATCTGTGCAAGCAAGAGCAATACATGAAGAAAAACGCAGCTGCAAGAGAGGTGCAATTGTTTTGCATTTTGATTTCGCCAAAAACTGGACAGTTGTGCTTCCAGACGCAGTACAAGCTTACCATTGGCAGAAAAAGCAGGTGACCGTGTTTACCTGCGTTGTCACGTCAAGAACATCGACTCGGAACTACGCCGTAATTTCCGACGATATGTCTCATGATTCAGCTCATGCATGCTTGGCTCTGTCAAAAATCAAAGCACACCTCGAAGACAACGCGCCAATCTACACCAAGATAACATATGTCAGCGACGGGGCTCCCGCTCACTTCAAGAATAAATATCAGTTTCATGAGCTACAACGCAGTGAATGTCGAGAGACGAAATGGATGTTTTCGGCCACTGGACACGGCAAAAATGCTTGCGACGGCGTTGGTGGGCTTGTCAAACATCGAGCATCACACCACAACTTGCGGAAGCCTGCAAGTGAGTCCATACAAACAGCCAGCGGCTTCGTAGACGCAATTAAAGGAACGCTAAAGAACATCACCATTCTGGAGCTCCCACAGAGGGAGCTTGCAGACTTTCGCGAAACGAAGAAGGAAGAATGGAAAATGGCAAAGAAAGTGCCTGGAGTTCAGACGCTCCATATGTGGAAATACGTTCAAACAAATGAAGGCAGTGCATCCTACGTGGCCTCCACCGCTGCTTCGGAATGGAAGAGACTGTGATCTGGTTTGTGCTTCGTGCTGGACAATATACTGTGCGCATACCGACTTCAACTGCTGCCGTTAATTTCTTGTTACGATTTTCTGAATTGTAATCTGCATATAAAGCGGCATCCCATTTGTAAATTGCGTTCCTATTAAAACTCCTCCTGATTAAAAATCTCGCAGATAAATTGTTCCTCTCAGAAGACGACGTTCTGTCTCCTGACATTGCCCTGTAGAACCTTTGAACACAGAGGTAAACAGATGCAGGTACGGAAACGTCGGCTTCAGAAATACATTAATATAAATTTTTATATATAAAATTTTTTCTAGGAACCCACAAATTATCTAATATTTTTAAAAATCGATTACATACCAATGTACCTTACGATAATAAATTAGAGAATACAAAAAAAAACGTTTGACCGCCAGCAGTCAGTTAATCAGGTGAAATAACGAATTTATTCCCATTTTGACGCATTAAGAACGCCGCTAACAAGCTAGTAGAAGCTGTACAAACATTCAGGATGGTTCGCATATTGTGGTAATTGAAATGTAACCACGTTCAGTGAGTGCTAAATCAAATTTCTGAAAGTTACTATTTCTAAGAGGCAGTAATAAGCAATTCTAGGTAACGAAAACATGAACTCAGTTTTGCATTTATTTTTATACTTTAAAACAAAATAATGCAACACTTTTTTGGTGTTTTAAAATTACCGAGTATTGAGTATTATTAGGGCATTTTTTAATAAAATTCGATGATGATGTTTTTTTTTAAATTCAAGTCAAAGTTGTCACTTTTTTGAAGTTTTTGAACTTCTGCCAATTTTGAGGCCATATTGAAAAATATAGGTCAAGTGTACAGCTACAAAACTTGCCTGAAGTGATTAAAAGTAGCTGAAAAATACAGAGAAAAAGATTCAGTCGGGAGATCTTTACGCATCTTGCCCTAAGGCTGCCCTGAAAAGTGCCTTTTTGGCACCGCACAGCTTCGGAAGCGAAGTTTGCGATTTTTTACTCAGAAGACTGACACAGCAAGAAAACGTTTTTTATATTAATCGTATAGTGCAAGTTGTAATAAAGTGCTGAAAAAATACTTATGCGCGAAAACAACTTATTGTGCACGCAGTGATGCTCCAAACTTGCAACTTTGCGAAGTGGCAAAAACGACATACTCCACCTCTTGTGACATACAATTTTTTTCCGAGAAAACCATGAAGTTCCTTGCAAAACTAAGGTTCATTCCTTTGTGTGGACACATTTACCCATCACATATAAAAATTTAATTGAAAACAAAAAATGGTCATGGGACCTCGATTACCGTTCTTATCTGAACATGCCCAGCTGAAGATGTCATCACAATACGTAGTGGATAGCACAAACTAGAAACTTATGGAAATAACAAAGTCTGTAGTGCTATTATTCTTGCCGAACTTTTTCATCAATCGCTTGATTCTGGCTGTGTTCCTATAGGACTGGAAGAGGATGAGGTGGTTCCGCTGCACAAGGCTGGGGTCACACATTCTCCAAAGTATCATTGGCCCATTTCAATTCTTAGCATCCCTTGTAAGACCATGGAACATGTGATCTGCTCTCACCTTGCGAATTTCCGTGAGTCAAATTCTTTTTTCAGAGATTGCCAACATGTGATTCGTAAATCATTTTCATGCGAGACGCTGCTTTTATGTTTTGCATAGGATCTTCATTAATTTTTGACCGTGGTTCAGCCTATCCAGCTGATCCAGCTTTGCAAAGCGTGTATGACGTGTCTTCTACAGTCAGTGGGTCAGCAGTGGCCAAAAAGCCCTTTAAATCACGTCGCCTTGAGCTAGAACAGCCAACCTACGATTCCAAAGTGCCGCAAGGTGTACTTGGCTAACGAAAGCAGCGCAGCGGTCACTCACGTCGAGCGATGCTGCTGAAACGCCGCCTTCGACGTCTGGTAACCGGAACCCAACTTGTCTCCTGCTCCGCTCGCATTTCATGTAGCTCTAGTGCCGCTGTGTCTAGCAGTGAATCCCACTTTGGGTCTGTGCCGTTGGCGGACGCCACAGGCGAAACTGGCAGCAGCGGTGAATGTTGTCACTTGTACGACAGCGGAGACGGCGACACCAGAAGGGCGCACCATGGTTTCTGTCGCACACGGACTACGTGGAACCCCAGTAGATGCCACAATTGAGGGTGACTGCAGCATCAGCAGCAGTGATGAGTGCGGTCACCCGGACGACGGCTAAGATGACGTTGCCTGTGGACTTCACTGTGGTGCTGAGCCACAGTTTAACGGTACAGTGCTCCTGGCTCAATGTGTACTGGACTTATGACGCCAGAAACGCTGCCTGGCTCGTCGACGACATTGGCTGAGGCGGTTGTTCTAATAATAGAATTTGTTGTCGCTAACGGGCTGATTTGGGCAGCGCTTGATGCCTTGTTCGGGTACCGGTCGGGCCTGCCGCAATCAGATTACCTCTTCAGAAAGTTGTGAGCGCCGAATTGTGCAAGCTTCGTTCAAGGCCATTTTTACTGTGGTGTGTGCATGTCACCCCTCCACGCCAGCAAAGACAGTCAGAAGCTAGCTTGCAAAGTGTGCAGAAGAGAACCAGAAGTGTGAGTTTTTAAGAAAAGAGCCTGTTTTTTGTGATAATGAATCTCAGGGAACAGCTTTGTCCTCCTACGGACAAAGAATTTTCTGCTGATCATAGCTTTGTTGCTCCTTCAAGAAGCGCACCTAACATAACACATTTTCTAAGGAGTACTTGTAGCTAGGCTTATTGGTGCATATTCAGGAAAGGCACAGGAGCGCAAAGTATGGACAAAGGTGAAGTGATTTTGACATGCCAGCATATTTGCCCTTAAGCAGAGAGACATACCGCAAACATTCACGCGTTTATGGACAACTATACTCGGGTACAACTTAAGAACACAGCGGCTTTTCCCCGTCAAAGGACCCCCTTCCAGCCAGTGGCGTCGGCCGATTCTCATGACCCTGCTGATGTGACCAAGCAGGCAGTGGCAGACGAAAGGGGGTAGTCTCTTCCGACTGTGTCCAGGGATAAACCCCTCTCTTCATTTTGAACTGCCTGCAAAGTAGAGCACTACGGTATTCTTAACTTAGCACCGGTGCTATGTAATGAGCTCGTAATGCGTCGTGCTCCTCAGGGAATCTGTATTCCAGCACAGTGCTTGTCGCAGGTCCAGCTTTTGTGCTTCTTTTCAGTGATTAATTGAACACATAAATCTGATGCTTCCAGTTGTAGAGTAACTCTCATGCTGGAAGCAATGTGTGTCTGAGCTAAGTTTTGAGCTACAATTACTGCATATCACAGCAAGTTACTGAGAACTTGCAGTTGACAGCATGGTAGCGGATAAGCCACTGCGATATGGAACAGGGTGGCAGATGCCAACATTCACCCTGAAACATTCAATCAGAGATACTACTGGGGTACTGTGCAAACCTGAAAAAAAAAATGAGAGACAGGAGATGGCCGGAATTTCTTTTGGCATCTGCTCGTGGATCCCTTCCTTCTGGTGGCACTGAATAGTTGCGGTACTTATGGCTACCCTTTCGTGGTCATTAGCAATGCCAGCAGTCCGGGTCAGCTTGTCGAAGCCTACTCTGTATAGATTACTAATCTCCAGGAGAGTTGCCAGCATACTCTCCACAGAATTTAGAACTTGATGGAGCCCATGTTGCCTAATGTTTCTGTCCGTGAAAAAAACAGGTAGTCGGTGACGCTTCAAAAACCTGTTATGAAAGCTTTGCAACGCAGTTTGCAATTTCCTCTTTTTATAGCTAAAGAAAATCTTGTTTACAATACATGAGACACTGGCAGGCACTGATTTTTTGTATGTACAGTTTTGATACCCATGTAACAAATGTGGAATGCAAAATACAAATGAAAGTGGAGAAGCTCCAAAAATGCCCTCAACAGAAATATAGCACTTGGGTTTAAAGGCCAGCTCATCATTGTTTTGTACTGTTCTTTTTAGAATGAAACTACTCATCTAGGTATCCATGTTATCGTGATTGATGCTTCTGACACTTGCACGTACTGAGCAAATATATTGAACAATGATCGCTATATTAGCATGAAGTTAAAAAACATGCCAATATGTAACATGTGTGCAGAGGCCCCTTTTCCTCGGCACATTTTTGCTGCAGTGTTCTGGCTATATTACTGCCTTACTGATATCATTTTGATAGGACTGTATTATAGAAAACCTATTTGTACATAGGTCAATGTATTTGTTGTAACCCAGAGCTGACTGAAATGCCACTAAGCAACCCTCACAAACCTGGGATAAATTGTAGATGTGTTGCATAAAAATGTATCTTAAAACTGTTCTTATCCTCAACCAAGGCATTTTAAGTGTGAACTGTCTTTACAACCTGTGTTTTACAAGACCAACCAATTCAGTTCATGACAGCTCATCACTAACTTTTTTTCGCAGTGTTCGGACACCAAAGGTGCCGTGTTAGGTAGCATTTTTAAATGCACACTGAAGACAAATTCCAGTTGCTATGTATCAAACGATTGTTGCATTCCAATGACGAAGTGGTTACTTCCATTTTAAAAAGAATTTACGCTAGCAAAAGGTAAAAAAATTGAAAACAGGTATCACCACCACCAGCCCTCTTCTCAATGAAATTGGGGTAGTGCCAAGGCTGGTATCCCACCATTCACCTTCTAGCAAGGATGACAGAGTATTTCTCACTCTACATATGAATTTGAATGAAGTAGCGCGAAAAAAAAAATATTTTTAAACCCAGTTTCTCCTGCAATAGGTATATATTCTGCTGCGTAAGAAGTAACAAAATGTACAGAAAAGGCCGTACAACATAATTTTACTGAGACCAGAAATTGCATGGACATGTCCTTAATCTTGAGAAGCAGTACATATTTTCTTTTGTGTTTTGTGTAAACTATAGTTGAATACAATTCAAGAATGAAGTGGCAAATGCTTCTTTATTATTCATCTCACAAGTTCTTTGTATGGAAGGTACGACAACCTGAGGCAATCAGAATGGCGCAGGCTATATAAATCGGTTGCTGCGTGCCTTCCACACCCATTGTCTTGTGACATGCAGCTCCATTTCTGTGAATGAAGGTGTACTAGTGTTTAGGTTATTTCTTCAGCAGGTGGCACTTGATGTCTTTTTATTTTTCGTTCTGTTTTGTTTTCAGATGGCTGGGCATGTTCGCACAGTAAAGAGGGCATATATGGCCCACTTTTATTTTTTTCATTACCTGTCCATATTCAATTCTTATGTTGTCACAGGTGTTTGGATGTACATTTATTCACTCCAGTGTGGTATATGTTCAGAAAACAGTCAAATCCAGGCGAGGGCAGCCACATGTCGATAGAGATGAAGTAGAAAACATACCTCTTGTCTGCGCGCTGTCAGCGCATATGCAGTATAAATTAATCTGGAGCCCTCCACCATGGCGTCTGCCGTAGCTCATCAGGGACATTGTCAATCTCATTTTTGCTAATCTCAATGTGGCAATGATAGACGTGCTCGGCTTGTATAAGCAGGCGTTTAATGGGTCACATTGGCCCGTTAACGGGCTCACATCTCATCGTCACCATCAATACTCTAATGATTACTGCTGATTGTGTACTCCTCCTCCTCCATGCTCATTACAACGCCTGGTTCTTTGACAGGCATCTGCCACTTCATAAGTTGTATTCGAGTGTAGTAAATATGGAAAAATGTAACTCATATAGTATGTCACTTGCTGCTGTGTTGTTTGTGTAGTCTGTGTACAGAACTCTTACTCTTGTGCCAGGGTATATTATGTACGGTTTTTGTTTATTATGTAGAGATGTTTCATTGAACTGATGGTATTAGTGGATTCTGTTTGTACGAGGGGTGTTCAGTATATTTTTTACCTCCAGGTCTGTAACATATTCATTAACTCATGAAAGGAAACGACGTTACAATGCAAAGGAAGAATGATGTTTCCACTTTTCATGATGTTTTCATTATGCACATGGCACAACTGATATTAAAGTAGTCACAAGGAAAATATTGGTATACATCACTGCACGCTTAGAACAGTTTTTCGAAACCAAATTTTGGATGGCAGAAGGAGTTATCCTTACCAATATCAACCGTCAAATGAGTCCTATTTATGATAATGTGTATGTTATGTTTCAAGTCAGAAGGTAAGTACAAACTGTACGTACATGCAAGAACCAGCTGTGTTGAGTGTGAAAGACGGGGAGCGCAGTGAATTCCCGCTGTCTGCATCTCACACCTGAGCTCGTGGCACATGTGGAAGAATTTATTTGTGATTGTCACATTCAGCAGACGGTTATTGTGGGCATTCTTGAACTTGAGGATGCTGAAAGACCGTTCGCTTTTGCTTAAAGATTGTCCTAAACATCCATCATTTGATAGGAGAACGCTTGGCATGACAACAAGTAAGATGGCAAAACCGCCGTGTTGAATTTGACACAGTTTCGGGGTGTTCTGCGTCACCAACTCATAGTTCGGACCTAGTGCATTTTAGCTGTTGACTATTCCATAGCTGAAGAAACATTTGAAGATCTTTATTGCCCAGTTGGGGCCATCAGCCTCATTCTTCTCTGATGGCATGTAAACTGTGCATCGATGACGCAAGGGATCAATGTCAGTGGGGGACTATATCAAAAAATGAATTACACCTTTGAAAAAAGATGTCTGAAGCGTTATTTTTAGAATATCTTTCGCTTTCAAAAATTAGCACGTTATAGAGAAGGAGGAAAATTATTCAACACGCCTCTCAAGCTCATTATATATGTATAGAAAATTTTTCCATCTGTATAGTGACTTCCTTAATATTGGAGGCTACTTGAGTCATTTATCTCATGGACCAATGTTTTGTGGCCTCATTATTACATTTTAGATGGTGTCCTTGGCTAAATTATACTTCATTTTTTGATGCTTCCTTAAAACTTTTTTCGAATGTGTGTACTTCAACTCAGATGTAGCTTTGAAAGAGCACAGTATTGGAATGCTATATGCTTGTTCACACGTGTTGTGCTAAGTTGATACAACGTGGAATTGTACTATACTAGAGATTTAGCATCCCAATACGTTAGAGAGACCTATTTTAACCAGTTGTGTTCTTTAAATATGACCTCAAGTCACCGCGTGAAACACAAGATGAAAATCTAATTTATTCAATTTCATATGAGTCATATAAAAGGCACACATATGAGCTGACTGAGAGATGCAGTTCACTCATATAAGTGATACGAGAGCTGCTAATTGGCTCAAAGGAGCGATACGGAAGACATATATCGGCCCATTCGAAAGATACGAGACCCATATTTCAGCTCAAACAACTGATACGAGAGACTAATATCAGCTATGCGAATGATATGATGGATTCATATTGCCCATACGAGTAATATGAAGGACACTTAATAGCCCATACGAGGGATATGAGGGACACAATCAGCCAAGAGAGACATATTGGCTTATACGAGACAGCTACTGGACACATATCTCGTATGATCACATACTAGACACGTAAATTCATACTAGATAAATCCAGATGAGATTTTTGTCAAGAAAAAGCGCTCAAATAAGTTCGTGGCCAGCAGAGCACTGTCAAAATTTGTTTCTGCGCTTTTAATCTTTTCTCGCCAATGTTCTGCTGCAATCAATAACTTTTTAACTAGTAGACCTAGGCATCTGGTTGCAATTGAAGATTTGTAGCCAGTCGTTAGCAACCGTATTACTTCTTGGAATTTCGAAAGCCTGCCTACACTCGGTGTTGTGGCCCAACAATATTTTGCTGCATCGTGCCAAAATGCATGCTGGTTTCAAAAGCATGCAGGCAAAGCAACCCCTCCAGGGCACTTCACTAGTCGATATGGCCAAATAATTAATAATTTAATTATAAGAAGTTATCTCACCAGCTTACTAGTTAAGATACTGCGAAGGCCATATTTTTACTTTAAATATTGTATTTGTGAAAATTACTTAGTGCAGGGAAATGGCCAGATGCAGTGTTTTTAGCTCGTCAAACAACCTTTTGTCTAGCTAATCACAGCAGTATGCACACTAATGACAGAGTTAGCGATGTCACATTGTATAAAAAGGTAGCAAAGTGTAAAGTTAATTTTTTAAACTCTCGTTATTTAAAGAAAGGAGAAGAAGTGTGTACCTGCTAAGGTGGCTGCACTTCGCTCCTCAGAAAAACCTCGCCATCCACGTAAATACCAGCTTTATTTGAAGAGAACTGCATCCTCACCTTCTGAAGAAACTCCGGACGTCCTCCCACCGTCTGACGCCTCCAGAGAATCATGCATGAGTGAAAATGAGCTGCGCACTGACGCTAGGCTTAGTGCCTCTGCTGCCACGTCTGCCAGCTCTGCAAGCGTCTCTCGTGGCAGCACCTGCCGCGCAGTCGACACCTGATCCACGGCGCCAGGTCCAGCATTGTGCTCCCGGTTCATCGGCAGATGCACCCCTCCTCCCTTCCCGAAATGCCGAACTGCTCGTTAGTGATCTGCCCGCAGGGCCAATGGTCATCAGCTCTACACCACCGGATGGACCTCAAACCGCAAGGCATGATGAAAGGGCCATTTTATTGGACTTATTGACACCTCTACCCGTGCTAAAGTGTCCTCGTGCAACTCACAAGCGTCCCTCAAACGACAGCTAACCGATTCCATCTTCGGCAAGTGACGGCCCTCAAGGTAAGCGCACTTGTCTTATGATCGAGAGCTCAGCGGAGCCTACACCCGGATGGTCTTCTTACAAAGTGACCATTTTACAAAGTGACCATTAAATCACTGGCCAACAAAAGCCTCACGGATATACTAAACATGATTTTACAATCTAACTTGGACGCGTGCCTCGGAACCACAGGTTTTCGGGGCTTCACACCAGAACAAACTCCAACACCATTACAGTGTGGCTTCCGACTCTGACTGCCGTAAAACGGCTGCAAACGGGCACCAATATTTCACTAACAAGCAAAATCTCAGTGTCAGTACAAGTGTATTTAGTTGAAGGCTCCGACATGCAGCGCCAGGTCTTCTACAACGTCGATATCAATGAGGATCAAACTGCACTTCAGCATGAGCTGTACTGTGCCATGCACCGTGTCATCTATGCCCCACGCATGGGAATGTGGCGCTCTTGCATAGTCACCTTGCAAGGCCCTCTTACACTACCAACCCGTCTGTACTATTATGGCTGTATTTTACAGCCTCGGCCATATAAACTGAGTGCGGTATACTGCTATAACTGCTTCCGTAACGGGCATATGCGCAAATCCTGCCCCTTAACTGCTGCCGGTGAAAGTACATCGGAAGGAAAAGTGGCTTATCAATGCCGCCTTTGTAAATCCTACGACCACGAGATAACATCTCCAAGCTGTCCGACAAAAGAAAAGGCAACAAAAATATTTGTCGTGAAAAGATTAATTATTGGCCAATAAATGACAGTATAACTTCATCGCAGATATCTAATCGGTTCGCAACTCTCCAGTGGGATGGCGACGAGTGGCCCGAGCTCCCTGAGCGCACCTCGCATGATCCTTCAGCTCAGCAGGCTTCTCACGATACTGTGCGAAAAGAACGCCTCCGAAAACAGCCAACAAAGCAGCGCAGTGTGCCTGATCTACCGAAGGACGATTCGGCTGCAGTCGACGAACAAATCGCACGTCTTTTAGCGGAGGTCACCAAGCCCCGGCAACACCGTGAACTGCTAGCTCGATGTAGAAGGGCAGCGGAATCATCCGCCACATCTGTAAATGGCGCAGCAACATCGGATTCCTGCCGCCCACCAGTGTCATTTCCAGCCGCCTCTTCCCAGATTACCGCAATGCCACTGGACAACTCTGTGTCTTCTTTGCTCCGGTTTATGGTCAACCAGTTGTCCAACCTGACGTTCGTGATTCTACAGCGCTTGGGCTAGTAACTAGAAATGTCAAGTTCCAGTTGTGCTAGTGGGATGCAGTGGCACTGCAGAGGAATTTCCGCAAAGGTGGGAGAGTTCAAAACCCGACTACAAATTCACAAGCACCAGCTATGGGCCATGTTGCTACAGGAAACAAATGCCTTGCCATCGATTCCAGCCTTCAGTGCCCACAAGTCTCCTTCAATGATAGACCGTCGTGTACAAACTGCTGCTCTCCCGTGAAAGGTGGCGGTGTATGTAGACTGACGATTTCCGCATGTACGCCTTGCTCTCGAAAACTGGTGCACGTCGTATCAAGTGGTAGTGGCAGTCGCTGCGAAATTTAAGGGAACTGTTGTGGTCGTTTCATTTTGCATTAGACCAGCCGGTGGTGCCTCCTCCCGTATTAATCTTGGCTGGTTGACAAGTGTCCGTCGGCAGTATCCCGGGTGTCCGCTTTTAGTCGAAGGCGACTTTAACGCCCCTCACCAGAATTGGGGGTACCCCACTTCGAGCCCTCGTGGCAGCCGTGCGCGGGAAGCGTTCACGGATACCCAATTTGTGCTGCTCAACCATCCTGGGTCAGCAACACGGCGAGTGCTTCAAATTTGCAGTGCTTCCAGTGAGTGAGTGAGTAAAAACTTTATTGAAAGAAAGTGTAGATTCGTGGTCAGTAAGTGAGGTCCAGACCATGTAGGTCTCGTACCGCACAGGCCCATTCGACAGCCTTGACTTGAGTGCCTCGGTCGTCGCTGACCTTTACTGAAAGCCACGCGTCAGGTGAAGGAGCAGCCATGAGATCTGGGGGTGGGGGATGCGCTTTACAGTCCCAGATTATGTGGTCTAAAGTAGCTTTTGCACCGCAGAAGCGGCAGTTAGGGCTGGAGGTTGTAATGAATATGTGCGAGTACACATTTGGGTTGGGGAAAGAGTCGGTTTGTAGTCTTCTCCACGCCACCTGCTGCTCCCTTGACAGGGAGGGGTGCGGCGGCGGGAACTGCCTACGTGTGAGTCTAAAATGGGTGGTGTGGTCGTGATAGGAGGTTAGCGCTTCACCGGTTGCCTCCGGGTTCGGACCGTCTACTCCTCGGCCGGCTTTAACTCGAGCTTGTGCGTTGGCGGCCTCGTTTCCGGGGTTTCCGGCGTGCGCCGGGACCCATACCAGGTCAATGTCTCGGAGGGGGATGTGTCTTTAACATTTTCCAGGATATTTCTGGCCGTGAGTGAGATGCGGCCTTTGGCAAAGTTCGCAATGGCATATTTGGAATCGCTAACGATGGTTGCAGCGTCCGTAAAGGCGATAGCAGCTGCAATTGCAGCTTCTTCCGCGGTTTCCGCGTTCTTGATAAATACTCTAGCGGCCATGAGTGGAGTGGCCGGGTCCGGGTCCTGAGGATGAGATACCCCACAGATGGCGAATCTGTGGGGGCTGTCTTGGTAGTTGGCTGCATCGACGTAGATGACGTCTGGAAGACTCTGCAAGCGTCGATGCAGAGCTCTGGCTCTTGCTTCCAGCCGACCCTGTTGGGTTTGCGGGTTCATGTTGTTGGGTAGAGGTAATATTTTTATCTTTTTTCGGATATGGCTAGGAACGGGGCCTGGATGGTCCGCCATAGGCTCCCCTTCGATGCCAAGTCTGTCCAGGATGATTCTGCCCGCTGCAGTGCTGGAGAGTCGAGCCGTCTGTGTTGTTAGGTGGGCTTCCTTAAGTTCAGAAAAGGTATTGCGTACTTCCAGGGCGAGGAGTTTCTCGTTGGCTGTGAATTTAGGAAGGCCCAACGCCGTTTTGTATGCATGCCGTATTAGGGTATAGATCTTTTGTTCTTCTTTCTTGAGATGGAGATATGGGAAGGCATATGTAATTTTGCTGATGACGAATGCTTGAAGGAGTTTGTATAGGTCGTGCTCCTTCATGCCTCGTCTCTTGTTGGCGATGCGCCTGATCATGCGCGCCACCTGGTGTACTGAGCTTTCGAGTCTCCCCAGTGCTACAGTGTTGCGGGAGATGTTGGAGATGTGGAGTCCTAAGACCCGTATGTTCTCCACTTCATCTATGTTTTTGCCTTGGATCGTAATGTTGATGGGGATCCTGTCTTCAGGTTTCTTGCTCCGCCGTATGATTAGGAGTTCTGATTTTGGTTGGGAACACTCGAGGCCGGCTCTCCTTGCCTCCAACTCAACCGTTTCAGCCGCTGCTTAGAGAGCTTCTTCAATTTGTCCATCGGAGCCGCGGTTCGTCCAGATAGTTATGTCGTCTGCGTACAGAGTGTGATGGATGTTTTGAATTGCGTTGGGCCTGTCTGGAAGCTTGATTAAAGCCAGATTAAAAAGGAAGGGCGACAGACTGCTCCTTGTGGTGTCCCTCTGTTTCCGAGCCTGATTGGGGTGGATTTCAGTGGTCCAACGGTGATCTCCACCGTTCTATTTTCTAGGAAGGCTTTAACATAATTGTACGCCCGTTCGCCTGTGTTGAGGTCGGCTAGGTGTTTCAGAATGGTATTGTGTGACACGTTGTCGAATGCCTTTTTCAGATCGAGGCTCAATATTGCTCTTGTGTTCTTAATGGAGGGGTCGAGTATGTCACGTGATAGCTGGAGCATGACGTCTTGGGTGGAGATTCCTCTTCTGAAGCCCACCATGGAGTGTGGCATGAGGTTGTGGTCTTCGGTGTAGTCCCGTAGTCTGTTCAGAGCCACGTGCTCCATGAGTTTCCAGAGACAGGATGTGAGGGAAATGGGTCTTAGGTTGTCCATGTTGAGTTTCTTGTTGGGTTTTGGAATAAATGTCACTCGGGCATGTTTCCAGCTGCTGGGAATGATTCCTGTCTCCCAGCATACGTTGAAGTAATCTGTGACTGCAGTGACAGATTTCAGGTCCAGGTTACGGAGGACGTTATTCGTAATCAGATCTGGTCCTGCCGCTGAGGTTGTTCTAAGCTCGCCCAGCGCTGCCCAGACTTCTGCATCACTGAACGGCTCGTCCAGCTGCGGATTTGGTTGTCCCGAATACTGTGGGCTCGTTTCTCCGTCGTATGCGGTATTTAGGTATTTGTCCCTGAGGAGGTCCAAGAAGAGTTGTTCGTCCCCGGGGTGTTGATGGATGACTTTAGCGAGCTGTCCTTGCGCAGCCGACTTGGACTGTGTGGGGTCGAGAAGGTGGCGGAGCAGGTGCCACGCCCTCTTACTACCCAGTTGTCCGTTCAGGCTGTCACAGGTTTGATACCATTCTTGCTGGGTAAGTTCTATCGCATATTGTTCAATTTCTCTTTCGAGTTTGGCGATTCGTCTTCGTAGCCTTTTGTTGAGTCACTGTCTCTTCCACCTCTTCATAAGACTATTTTTTGCCTCCCACATGTGTGCCAATCTTGAATCGAGGTTAGGTTGTGCGGCGTCTGTTATTTCGCTTGTGTGCGACTCTACATCCTTACATATTGATTTAACCCAATCTTGGATGTCTTCGATTTCAGTCGGGGCCGTTTGATCCCGTTCTTTCCGAAATTTTTCCCAGTCTGTAAATTTCGTTACCTTCCAGCCCTTCTTCCGAATCTCGGTGCGAAGGGTAATGGCCAGGATGTAGTGGTCGCTGTTTAGATCCGTGCCTGTGTTTCGCCAGGCGGGGTTCTGCACATTCCTGGCTAGCGTGAGGTCCGGGGTGGTGTCTCGGCTAACGCTGTTGCCAGTTCTGGTCGCCGTGCTAGGATCGTTTAGTAGCGAGAGTCCTAATCCTTGGATTTTGTTCCAGAGGATGTTGCCTTTCTTGCTTGACTTCTGGTATCCCCACTCTACGTGTGGCGCGTTGAAGTCGCCCGTGATCACTAGCTGCCCATTCTTGGCTAATTTCGTGGTGGACTCTAGTAATGCCGGGATTTCTCTGGATTAATCTTTTGGAGCGCTGTATAGGTTAAGAACGTATAGGCTCCCCTGCCTCTTTCTGGCGGGAATAATTTCGTTGAGCGTGTAGTCTGCTTGAGAATCGTCGAATTCATGTTGAATGGCCGTGAGTTGGTTATCCACTAGCGTGGCTGCTTTGTGTGGTATGTTTTTTGTGATATGGTTTTGTATCCTGGTAAACTAACGGGTCCCATCGGTTCTCGGATCGTAATAATGTCCGGTTTGACTTCTAAGTTTTGAATATAAAGCTGCAGATTGAATTTTTTGCCTCGAAAACCTCTACAGTTCCATTGCCAGATGATGATATCTTGATTACGAGCTGCCATGTTGGGGCACTGTCAGCTGCGTAACGGCGCTCGCTATTGCGCTCACTTGGGCTTGTAATGCCTTGATGGCGTCCATCATTTCTTCTCTGGTCTGTTGTAGGTTCTTGGCGATATTTGTGCATGTCGCGTCTAGCCTATCTGCTCGGGCTTCCAGTTTGTTGACCCTCTCATTCTGCTGGAGAGCTAGCTTGGCTAGCTCCGAAAGTTGACGTCTTAAGTTGACGTCGGTTGGGACGCCGCGTCTGCTTCAATTCGCTTCTTGGGATTCTGGGCCTCTTGCTGGTCTTTTGGGGCCTGTCTTTTTTGAGCTTTCGGTTGTTCTATGTCCATACCCACACCTTCGGAAGGTGAGAGGGATTGAGACCTGTTATTAGCGGTTGTCGCGCTTTCAATGTGGCGTTGGGTTTGCGTGAGGCTCGCGAGTTTACTGCCTAGCTCACTGATTTGGGACTGCATGCGTTCTATTAAAATGGCTTGCTCTCTCACCTGATTGCGAAGTGCCTGCTTCTCCGGATCTTCCTGCCACTTGAGAGCCTTCCAATGCTTCCAATGAGTGCTTCCAATGCTCCAATCTTGACGTGGTGGTCGTGGTGGTCGGGTGCGGGTGCTCCCTCCTGGCGCATGGAGCCAGGCTGCTGGGGAAGTGATCATCAACCTATCATCATCGGCCTCCACACCTCATATTTCTGACATTTACGCTACAAATGTTGTGTGATCTACTGGGACAGTTTTCGCTCCTGTATGGACAATATTTCTTCAGATTCTTCGCCAATCCTTGTTCAGCGCATACAATCAGCGCTCAACAGTGCTACAACTACCACCTGGGTTGATGTTGGTCGACCGGCACCAGACCTCGGCCTTCTTAGCTTGTGGGCGGCACGCCGTCAAGACGGGCTGGCTGCCACGCGAAACGCTTCTTCGTCGCAGGAACGTACGCGATTGCGCTATATTACAGCTAAGGCACGCAAATATGAACGCGACCTTTCTCGA
Source organism: Amblyomma americanum (assembly GCA_030143305.2). Taxonomy (NCBI): domain Eukaryota; kingdom Metazoa; phylum Arthropoda; class Arachnida; order Ixodida; family Ixodidae; genus Amblyomma; species Amblyomma americanum. The sequence continues at coordinate 47,525 of JARKHS020009479.1, read as the reverse complement.
CGGCAGTAGCATGCGTGGTGCGAACAATTTTCTGCAGAATCCTCGAACGCCTCTCTCTGGCGACCATTCCGTACAATGGAACGCGGTCGCCACTCGACTGACGCAACAGCAACCGCATGCTTCGCGGCTAACTTGTCGCCAGATGATTTCGCCAAAGAAGCAGCGCGAAAGTTTTTTTACAAAATACTATGCTGTGCCTTCTTCAGTCGCTAGTTTATATATGGCAGGCAACCCAGCGCATGTATATCAAAAGCCGTCTGATGTCGACGTAGATTGAATTGCGTGTCCATTCTCTATGCCAGAGTTGCTGGCTGCAAAGGATGATGCGAAACGGAAAACAGCGCCCGACCAGGACAATATTCAGTACGAGGACTACAAGAACCTGAGCAGCGCTCCTCTCCCTCAACCACTAAACACCATAAACAGAGTATGGTTGGATGGCGTAGTGCCCGAGAGCTGGAAATCCGCGGTCATGATTCCTATCGCGAAACCAGGAAAGCCTCCGACCGACCTTGCCAACTTGCGACTAATCTCCTAACTCCTACGCTGTGCAAGCTGGCAGAGAAAATGCTATCCACACGATGCTCATGGTGGCTAGAGCAGCACGGTTTTTACCACCCAGCACAAATCGGCTTTCGTCCAGATATTAGTACAGAGGACGGGTTGGCTGTCTTGGCATCTGCAGTTTTGTCATCTACCCGCAGCCGCAATGTGCGTACTGTTTAAGGAATGGACGTTGAAAAGGCATATGATAGCATCAGTCATGCAGACATTCTGAACTCAATTGACATGCTTCTACTACCTCTGAGAGCGCGCAGTTTTGTCGAATCATTTTTGGAAGGCAAAAAATTTGCAATACGCCTAAGCGGCGAAGCGGTGGGATCATTTGTTCCTCTCGACGGCGTGCCCCAGGGATCAGTACTGTCACCGACATTATTTAATATTGCTTTAATCCCGCTGGCTTGAAGCTTACATCATATCCGTAACATAAAATGTCTTCAGTGCGCTGACGACATCACGGTGTGGAGCACTCATCAAGATCTCCGTACTCAGGAGGCTGCCCTTCAATCTGCCTCGGATGTTACCTTTAAATACGTATCATCCATCGGACTTCAGCTATCCGTGCATAAAACAACATACACATCAGTCGCCTGGGGATGCCATAAACTTGCTGCAAGTCCAAATCGTCTTGTTTATCAGGCACCCCACTACAGGAAAGTCCGAGTGTAAAAATCCTTGGTTTACTGATTCAGCAATCAGGATCATCGACTGCATGTCTTCCTCAGGCAAAAAGGCAAGCTATTCGGACCTTGGGTTTAATTGGAGGAATTGCTCCTAAAACTGGTGGCGCAGGCTCGTTCGTTGCACGGAAATCGGTGAGGGCAGTTCTGCAGCCACGTATTGTTTATCAAGCCAAGTTTCAACATCTTACAAGAGCACAATGGGATCGCCTTGAAGGCGTGAACCGAAAGGCTATGAGGACCATTACATGCTTTACACGCATCAAACCGGTCATAGCTTTATAAGATGCGCAGCTCAATACCATTGATGAGCTGGTGCAGCAGCGGCGTGAAGCGCACAGTCGTAAGGCCAGTTTATCGCACTCCGCGCATGCACTCAAGACTTATGCAACGTCACACTCCATTCTTCATCCGCCAACGCCAGACTTCCCCCATCGAAGTTCGTACAGCTCAGCGACAAGCCAACAGAAAATCGCCGGCCAACATCTGCTAATTTGGCATCGTTTCTTCGCCAGTAGTTTGAGGAATAAGATTCTTGCCTGCCTGAAGGATCCAGTGTTGTCTACGTAGACGCAAGCATAGAAGACTGCAAAGGAACAAAGCTATCTACTGCCCGTGCAGACCTGCCCTGAATCAAACCTCTTGGTTTCAGCTTACAGAACCCCCTTCGTCCTTCTGTGCTGACCTAGTTGCAGTTCAAGAAGCACTCTGCTCTGTGGCCGAAATAACTCTGCTCCCTGCGGCCCGCGTTGTCATCCGCACTTACGCCCTTCGAGTTGGCCGGTTACTACGACGGTTGTCGGTTGCTACGACGTGTTAGCCGCTGTCCAACGATATGTCGGGACATCCACCGGCTTGTGGCACGCATCCCGCAGCCATTACGTATTGAGTGGATCCCACGGGATCGGCTGACCTATCAAAGCGTGGCAGATTTAGCGACCCGCCTTGCGAATACAAACTCATCACCGCCTCGGCTCCTTTATTTGGACAACCTTACCCTCCTTTCATTAAGAAAGGAACTCCTCCGGCGCCGTACACGTGCTCTCATCTCTCCGTGTGCGGTAAACCTCCCCCGCGGTCTTACCCGTGCAGAGGAGGTTGAGCTTATGATGATCCGGGTCGGGGTTGCCCTCATACCAGCCGTCACTCGAATGTGGCCTCAGTACCGAGATTTGTTTCCATGGCCAGGGTGTCCGACATGTAAACATAAGGACATTGAAGCCGACATTCATCACTTACTGTGGGACTGCCCAGCTTTCAAGACTACAAGGGTCCGGGACCTGATGGTAGCAGGTCTTTCACCAAGCAACCCTGCTTCATACATTGCCTGGACGCAGGGACCGTACCAGCGTTCTCTACTGGACTTCATCCAATCAGCTAAACTTTTTCCATTCATTTAATCTCTACTACATCATTCATCACACCTTCACCCATCATTGATACCCTGGGGCATTAATTTCGCTTAAAAAATCTCTGGTTTTTGTGCATTTGTCAGCTGTCAGGAAAACAAAAAGCAGCATGTCATGTCATACACTCCACGCTCGAAATCTCCACTCTAGGTGGGGTGCAGAAAATATTTATGATTTGTCGATGTATTTCTATCGGCCAGCCAAGATCATATATATATATATATATATATATATATATATATATATATATATATATATATATATATATATATATATATATATATATATATATATATATATATATATATATGTATATATATATATATATATATATATATATATATATATATATATATATATATATATATATATATATATATATATATATATACACTTTTGAACGGAGCCAGCAGTGTTTGAAACCAAGGTCCATAGGGGAATGTTAATATTTTTATAATGTGTTATGCTTATCAGTTTGTTAATACTACTTAGAATAATCTATCGCTTAAAGAAAATTAGTTATAAAGCAGCCGAAAAAACAACCATGCTGCGGGTGAGATCCGAACCAACGACCTCAGTTATCGCGTCCGGTGCTCTACCAACTGAGCTACGGTGACGGCTGTCCAATATGCTGCTATATATATATATATATATATATATATATATATATATATATATATATATATATATATATATATATATATATCATTGTGGGGGACTTGACCCATATCTGGAGAGACAGAGATGGAGAAAGACGGAGAGGCAGGGAGGTTCACTAGGCAGCGCCCAGTACGCTACCCTACACGTGGAAAGTGGAATGGAGGGAGAGATAAAAGGCAGAGAACAAAGGGAGATGAATACTTTTACACATGTCCGTTGGCCGTTACTTGCAGGGTACACAGGGCACTCACGGATAGTTCACAACCTTTCACTCAGTCCTGAGTCCTTCAAGAACTTGAAAAGTGCCTTCAAAGCGGTCCTCTGCGGCGAAGCTTACTCCAAGGACCCAGAATCTTAGCTTCAGTAAGGGGCCGAAGATCTAAACGGCGCAGTGTTGCAGCGAGGAGTGCACGCTCAAGCTTAAGCCGAGGGCAGTTACAAAGAAGGTGCTCTATATTTTTGTCGCACCCACAGATCTCACACGTAGGAGAGTCTGCCATTGCGATTAAGTGGGAGTAGGCATTTGTGAACACTATCCCAGCCACAGACGACACAAGGGCGTAACATCGCCGCAGGAGAGGCCGGACGGAGGACTGAGTTGGAGTAAGAGGTCTGGGCGGTGCAGACGGCATGTGGAGTTTTCGGCCAAGCATTCGCAGATATCTTGCTGCGTCGGCTCTTGTCAACGGCATCTAGACAATGCTGACACTGCCATGAGGCGCTCGAGCTGCTGCGTCAGCTGCGTCGTTTCCAACAATGCCAGTGTCCCGGTATCCACTGGAAGACGATGTCATGACACTCTTCCTGCGCCTGGTGTTGGAGATGTCTTAATTCAGCAAAGAGTTGATCCTGATCGCCATGGCGTAAAGCAGAATTAAGACACTGTAAGGCTGCTTTGGAGTCACAGAACACAGCTCATTTGTGGGGTGTTTGTGCACCGATGTACTGCACAGCCGCGCGAAGAGCGGGCAATTCTGACCCGGTGGAGGTTGTCCGATGCGATGTTTGCTGCATAATAATGTTCTGTCTCGCAGGAATGACCGCGGCGTAGGTTGAACTTGTGCCTGAGACCGAACCATCTGAATATACAGGAGTGTGGTCACTATATGCGGCGTGGAGTAGGCACAGTGTCAACTGTTTAATGGCCGGTGTCGATAAGTTCGATTTCTTCGTTATGCCTGGAATTGTAAAGCGCATGCATGGTTCCCTCAGACACCACTGCGTAGAGGAAGGCCGTGCTACCGGGTTGAACTGTGATGAGATGGACGACTGGTTGGCTTCTATAACCTTTGAAAACGCTGTGTGTGGTCTTTGATTAGCCACTGACACAAGGTGGTGCTGGAGAATCCTTGTTAGATGCCGTAAGTGGACCCGCAGGGTGTCAAGGCTTATATACGTCGAGAGTGGGTAGTCCTGGCAATTGCAATGGTAGCAACTCTTGATGCGCTGCGAGGGAGACCCAGGCATGTGCGAAGTGCCTGACCTTGTATAGTGTGGACGGCACGCAAATTCTTCTTGCATGTGCTTGAAAGCACTGGCGCACTATACCGCAAAAATCCATAAAGAGTGCTCTGTAGAGTTGCATCATTAATAGAATCGGTAATCCCCATGATTTTCGGCCAAGAAATCTGAGCAGGTGTGTGATAGAGATTAGCTTTTTCTTTACAATGCTGCAATGCGGGCTCCATGATAAATTCCGATCTATAACAATTCCTAAAAAACGATGAGATGCACGATAGGCAGTGACATGGCCATCATTAGTTAGCGGATGACGAGTCATACTTTTTCGCGTATATGCCACTATAGCGCACTTCTCACCTGACACGCTCAGACCTTGCTCTCGGAGATAGGAGGACGTTATGGTTGCTGCCCACTGAAGTCTTGCTCGCACCTGGAGCCGCGTCACAGAGGAGGCCCAAATGCAGAAGTCATCGCCGTACATAGAAATATGGACGGTATTAGACCTGGAGTCATATAAGGGTTAGATTAAGCAAAGTAGGACTGAGTACTCCGCTCTGGGGCACCGCCCCGGTAGGCGTAATGCACGATTGTGGAGCCATCTTCACACATAATAAAAAACGTCCTTTTGGTCACATAGCTTTGGATTCACCTATACATCTGTCCACCGATTCCAACAGCCTCTAGCGCATCAAGGATGGCGTCATGTCTCACGTCATCGTAAATACCTTTGATGTCAAGAAAAAGTGCGGCGCACATGCGCTTCCGCAGTTTCTGTTGCTGTACTGTGGACACGAGATCAATGACGTTGTCTATAGAGGTGCGACTCCGTCGAAAACCCGCCATGGCATTAGGGTACACGTTATTGTGCTCAAGGTACCACTCAAGACGCGCCAGAAGCATTCTTTCCATGACTTTTTCCACACAACTGGCCAAAGCTACTGGCCTGTATGATGACCGGTCGAGCGGGGATTTCCCTCGTTTTAATAATGGTGCCATGCGACTGGACTTCCACTGAAGAGGAACAACACCCTCTTGCCACGAGTGGTTGTATAGGCTGAGTAGCTCTCTACGCGCATCGTGGCAAGGTGGCACCGCGCAGCATATGTAATGCCGTCTGGACCTCTTGCAGACGAACGCTTACATTCTGCAAGGGCAGCATCAACTTCCTCATGAAGAAAGACCACGTCCGTCGCTGAATCCAGTGAGGAAGGAGGAACACGCTGTAAAACCGAGGTAATCACTGCACCCGCGATCGTCCTGCAGACGTCAGTTGCAACTTCAATCTTATGACGGTTTTGATGTACAGCCAACGCATAGAAAGGCTGTCTTTGCTGTGGAAACGTTCGAAGCCCCCGCACTGTTCGCCAAATGAGGGACATGGGCTTTAGAAAATTCTGAGATTGACACGAGGACTTCCAACGCTGTTCCGCCAGCGTGTCTGTTCGTAACTTGATTTTCCTCTGCACACGAAGCGCCTCTCTGAGGTCCCTTACACATTTGGTCCGTCTGTAACGTCTTTCTGCACGCCGACGAATAGCACGTAGGCGGTCTAATTCGACATCAAATTCGGAGCGCATTTTAGTTGATGTGAGGAAGCCTCTAGCAGCCTTCATTGCTGTTGCTATAATGTCCTCCAAACTATAAGAAGGGGGGGGGGGGCTTCTTTGCGCGCCTCTTCCATTCGAGTTTTAAATGCCGTCCAATCGATGTGCGCGTGTTTAGCTTGGCCGGACGCCCCAAGACCTGGAATCCTGAGGTAGGTGGGTGTGCGGTCACTCCCGTGGGTCTCCACATCACAAAACCACTGGACACGCCGGTGCAGAGACCGCGAAACTATCGTCAGGTCCAGGCAACTGCTGTATGAACTGCCTCGCAGATATGTCGGCCTGCCGTCATTCGTTACGTAAAGTTCATTTTCTGAAGAAAATGAGGCCAGATTTCTCCCTCTGGCATTGAATATAGGACTTCCTAACAGTTGGTGGTGGGCGTTGAAATCCTTGCTAATAATCCAAGGAGCCCGGGTTGGCTCCATAATGCTCTTCAACCTCTCGCAGTCCAATTGAGAGGAGGGGGAGACTTACGCCGAAATCAGTGTGAACTATATGGATCCTTTTTTGACACACACGTACTGATTGTCATTGTGGGGTTGAACTAGGCAGCAAACGTACATTATGTCTGTGAGGATGAAGACGAGAACTTTGCTGCGCTCCCCGCATGTCGGAGCAAAGAAGGGCTCGTACCCGGAAAGCCTGATTGCTTGAGATAAGTTCGGTTCACAGATGACAAATATCGGGAAGTGGTTGTTGAAAACATATTGCCGAAAACTTGCGATTCGTGACTTTAGGCCTCTTGCGTTCCACTGGAAGACCGCAGCACCCCTAACTTCCTCACGAAGCGTGAAAATCTGGCCAGCCATTCTGTTTTAAAGATCTTGTAGTGCTGGAACCAGAGAGTCCAGCACCAGTAAGACGCTTCGGGCGGTTAACGTTTGCAGGGCCTGTATCAGAGGGCTAATGGAGTTGACCACCGTCCTGAGGATCGCGAGGGCTTGGCGATCTTGCTCTGGGAGCCCTTCTCTAACGACATGTGAGCTCGGCGATGGGAGCTTGCGCTGAGGAGGCTCAGCAGGACGTAACGGCGGAAGCGCTGGCCAAGCATCCGCACACGAAGAGGTCTGATTATCCACTGATATATTTCCCCCCTTCCCGCAGCTTTCTCTTTAGCACAGTCACGCATATCTGAATTCTAATGAAAGCCTGCACCTATCCTTCCACTGCACAATGTGGATGTTGCCCATTTCTCAGTGTTACTCATATAACTCGGTGTGTCGTCGACAGTCTTGCTATGGAACATTTCAGAAACCTCAATGATTAGCTAGACCAGATCCATGACAAGCACTATTATGGCATCTCTTACTCTTCACGTTAAGTAGTTCCAGTTTATGAGCCTAATACAACTGCTACTGCATGTTTTTCAAGACCCAAACAACAGAATTTATTCTCTTTTCTTTGTTGACTGAACTCTTCAGCAGATGCTTGCTATCCATTAAATCATCACAACTGATTAATTCCCCCACTCCCCGCAGCTTTCTCTTTAGCACAGTCACAAGAACTTTTTAAGGCGTTAGTGAGCACGTCTATCCTTATTCTTAGGTGGAAGCCTTTCCAGCAGAGGTTACTGGCATGGCTGCAATTAAAAGGCCACAGAAAGGAGTGTTTGAGCTTGATTTTAAAATGCTTGCACTATGTAGAGTACAGGCCACCGAGCGTCCATGCCGCGTACGAGACCTCAGAAGCGAGTGGGAAATTTGCAAGCATTTTTTAAAATTACCGCTTTAGCACCTCGCCGCGACGTGCGGTGTCGATTTTCTCGCGAAAACCTGGCGGACAACATCACGTCTTGCAAATCACGTTAGCAGCCGGGGGTTATCAATGGTTCACAGCGCCAAATTCTATCACACGCCACGCGCTACCGTTGCCGCGGCCACTCCGCGCGTGCTGCAGGTGGAGGAGGTAAGGGAGGGGTCGAGTGAGTGGGGCCGGCGGAGGAGCGCCGCCGTTTTGGCACGCGAGAGGAAGACGAAAAGGCGCGAAGACGCGAAAGTTCACTGCATATAACTCACCTTCCGCACAACCCATTAAATTATTTCTTGCTGGTGGATAAATAATAACCATCGTCTTTTAGCATCCCAGACGTATCGCACTTTTATAGAGACCCCCGTTCTGGGTCACTTTAATGTTTCTCGTCTCTACAATAACCAATGTTTCTGCGCAGTTTTCAAATGTGTTCCTTCAACTATGTCAACTGTCTGCATTACTGGTACTTTGATGGGGAAGCGCTACATTATGTGCCAACAAAAATGAAGCGGGAAATTATGGAAACATAATATGAAGTAAATAGGAACAGCACATATTATTTTAAAACAAGGACTGCATACAAGACAACAGCGCGAAAACATTTCCCTAAGAATACTGATCCTAGAATATGGAAAAATGATTGTTGCTGCAACTGCAAAGCAAACGTTCTTTATCACAAGGCGCTTAAACATTTTCTTCTAATTGATGTTTCTCCACCCATTCCATCACCAAAATCAATGCATGAAGGGTCAATAACAAATAGTTGTGACACAGTGATTTTGATAAACCAGTTGACATCGTGCAAGAGAAACAGCTTTGCTCTAGTAGCATCAAAACTACAAGTGCCAAAAGAAAAAGCTCCTCCAAAATGCGATGTCGAAATATAAATTTAGAAGCCATCAGCTGTGGTTTGAGATATTAATATACAGAAGGCAACGGCGAAACATACATGCACAGAAATATGCAAATCATTTCCTGTGGCAAGGAGATTTACACCAAACTTTTCGTTGCTTGTTCGTTCCCTTGCAATGATGCATGATACATTAATGCATACGGGTAACTGAAAACTACACATTTTCACATATTTGCCTGTCTGGTTGGGTTTGAAGACAAATAACGAACTGTACGTCACGACCCAAAAATTTAATTTTAACGAAACGTTTCGAAGCCGACTTGGCTCCTTACATTAATGATGACTGAGGGCAGTAGCTAGTGTCTCCAAGTATGGAGGGAAAGAGGAATGCGCTCACTTGCGAAGTTGAGAACTTCGCAAGAGAGCGCAATCCAGTAGCCGAACATCCCGAAGGACCCAGACCATAGAATCCTCTTCGAAGAAAACCACATCCTCCAAAACCAGATAAATTACCATAAAAGGCTCCTCCTGGAATCCTGGCATATCAATAACACCACCGAACAACATCTGCCACTCAAATGAAAACCTGCCCCAGTATATGCCTAGGAACTTTGCTCTTCAACTCATCGAAACAAAGTCGCCATTGACCGCCTCCCTGCCGTGTGACATCATGACGAACAACCTTAAAACCCCCTTCCTCCTCCTCCCCTACGCCTTCCGCATCGCAGCCTTCGTTCCTTTGACCCGCTTCTCCCCTGCATACTTAAAGACGCTATCTGCTGCTCTCAGTCAACCCTGAAGAAGGAGCAGAGTCGGCTTCGAGACGTTGGGTTAAAATTACATGATTGGTTGGAGATATGCAGTTTATTACAAATACGGATACCTGAATTTTGTCTTGAGGCGTAAAAATAACTCACAATTAAATTTTTTCTCTAATGATGTTACGGTTTCAACAGCCGTTTAGTATATGTCACATTAGGTACCAAGAACAGGAAAAATCCGTACCTCATTTCATTCAATATGACACTAAAGTCAGCCTGCCCGAGCAGCTGGAATGACAGGAAATTAAGATTCAGAGATAATACTGATGTTTTTTGATGCCACGTGTTAATTATACTAAGCCTGCATGGTGACAGGTATTGTTCGGCCGTTCGAAAGCGAAACCGGATGACAGAGAAAATTGCAGCCGTTTTTAGTTACCAGTTACATATAGAAGAATACACGTGGTGATACATGTACACTAATGCCTTAAGCAACAAAAACTTTTCGCGCATCGCCGAGCCCGCTGACCCAACTGACGATGGCAGGACGTGCCATTTCAATTGCAAGCGACAAAAGCAGAAATCTTAAAAGAACTTCAGCGTCGTTTACAGTCCCCACCGATTCTCGCGCCTTTGGTTGGAAACTCCGATACCAAAGCTCATACCGACGCAAGCACCGTGGGCCGAAATTCCGCCCCTACCTGTACGGACGACCGCTCAAGGTGGTCAGCGTTCACCAAACGCTCTCCTGGCTTGCCAATTTCAAGGACCACTCTAGCGCCTCGCTCGATGGAGTCTGCGCCTTTGGGGGCTTGACGTCACCGTCATTTACAAGCCCGGACGCAAACGCTCTGAAGCGATTGCCTCACACGAGCCCCTGTAGGTGCACCGCTGGCGGACGACGATGAGGACGCCTTCCTGAGACCCATCATTCTTAGCCCTTTTTCACAGCAGCAACGCTCGAACCCCGACCTAAAATGCCTCATCGAGTACTTGGAAGGCAAGGTTTCTTCATTCCCCGCCTCTTTCAAGCGAGGACAGTCTTCCTTCTGGTGCAGAATGATGTAATTGTGACGAACTTTTCCGAAAAAAAACCGCCTACCACCTTCTTGTATAATCTTGTATCCGCGAAGTTCTACAGGCTTCACACGACGAGCCCACCGCTGGACATCTGGGGTTTTCCGCACGCTCCGCCGCACTCAAGACAAATATTACTATTCCCAACTGTCTAACTTTGGCTCACATTATGTGTGAACCTGCCAAGATTCTCAGCGACGAAAGACCCCTCCCAACCAGCCAACAGGATTTCTGAACCCCATTGAACCCCACTCAAAGCCGTTTTAGCAGATCGGCATGGACTTGCTTGGCCCTTTCCCAAGTCAACGTCTGGAAATAAGTGGGTCATCATAGCGACCGACCACCTGACCCGTTACGCCGAGGCAAAAACCCTACCGAGCGGACAATTAGCAGTGTCGCCAAACATTTCGTGGAGTGCATTCTTCTGCGATACGGAACCCCGAAGTGCTCATCGCGGAAAGAGGAACAGCATTCACGGCGGAACTAACGCAAGCCATCCTGCGCTACAACCAAACGAGCCCTCGGAGGACAACTGCATTCCATCCGAAGCCCAACGGACTGACCGAGCGCCTGACCAAATCTATCGCCGATATGTTCGCCATGTCTGTCAATGCCGTACACAAGAGTTGGAACGTCATCGTGCCTTACGTTGTCTTCGCCTACAACACCGCTGCGCAAGAGATCACCCAGATGACGCATTATTGGCTCGTCCATGGCAGGGAGGCCACAACCACGCTAGACGCCAAGCTTCCCAACATCACCGAAGAAGATGACGTCGACGCCGCCGCCTACCTTGAACGCGAAGAATAACCCCGAAGACTTGCCCGATTGCAGATAAAAGACCACCAGTGAACAGACGCCAGACGTTAAGACTTACGAAGACTTAACGCGGAATACAAGCCAGGAGACCGAGTCTGGGTTTGGACGCCCATTCGCCCGCGCAGATTGAGTTAAAGGCTTTTGCGCCGCTCTTTCGGCCCGTACACGGTTATTCGTCGGCTAGGTGAACTGGTTTATGAAGTTATTCCAGAGGCAATGGCTGCATCTCAGCGACGCCGCATACGACCAGAAGGTGTCCACGTGTCACAAAAATCGGCAACATCATTCAGCTATCTTCCTGGGAGGTGCTACCCGGTCACTACAAAAGCCACCGACGCCTTGGAACCAGTTGGGGCACGACACCACAGTGAACTTGGTCACGAAAATGCCCTTTCTGATGCAGGCTATCCTTTGGAGCATCGCTTTCGTCTGCCACGACAACGTCGGCTATTTCCTGCCGAACCACCACAACGGATCCGCCTGGAACCTACCGGCCAAGCATTATCTTGAAGAAGAAGCCATTGACCGGCCGCCGCTTCCAGCACTTTCCACATCGTTCGTCTGGCAACATCATTCAGCTATCTTCCTGGGAGGTGCTACCCGGTCACTACAAAAGCCACCGACGCCTTGGAACCAGTTGGGGCACGACACCACAGTGAACTTGGTCACGAAAATGCCCTTTCTGATGCAGGTCAGTTACTTACCGCACGCTACTTGCGTTTGCACTAGTGATCCGTTCGTTATAGCGGTGTCGTGCCCCCCTGGCATACGCGACGCCTGTCGTAGGATGTTACGCTGCGCATGCATGTGTTCGCTCAACGCGTGTATTGTCTACTTACAGCTTATTATGTCAGGCGATGTCGAACTAAATCCCGGACCTGTCGACAGTCATGCAGATGTCACACTTGAAACTATTGCCAACGCAATAGCACGATTAGAAGCCACCCAGAACTCCGTACTCGCAGAGCTTACACTCATCCGCACAGCTCAAACGAAATTTGACAAACTTGTAAACGACCTTTCTTTGCGCGTAGACGCACTGGAAAAAAGCGTTGAAAATCCCAAGTCAAGCAGGGCAGACTCAGATTCAATCGTGAAATTGACCACGCACATTAAACAGCTAAACGACAAATGTGATGACGCGGAAAATCGACTTCGCCGATCTAATCTAATATTCTTTGGGATTCCAGATGCCAGTGACGAAACATGGACACAGTCAGAACAGCATATAATATCACTCTGTTCACAGGAACTAGACATCAGTATCAGTGACACCGCGATTGAACGCGCTCACAGACTGGGCCGTTTCAAGCCTGGAAAGAACCGTCCAATTATTGCTAAGTTTTCTCATTTTAAAGATAAGACCAAAATTTTGTCAGCTATACCGCAGCTCAAAACATCAACCTATGCAATACGTGAAGACTACTCTGCCCGAGTCCGATTAGCCCGCCAGAAATTGTACGCTTTTGGCAAGGAATGTAACAGCAAGTTCAAGATGCGTTTCGACAAACTTATCATCGATGAAAAGCAATTTATCTACGATACCGAATCCGATTCTGTTTTAGAGGTCAAATCATAGCGCTCACTGCCGACGGCTACGCTTCCATTTTCCACTCCCCCTCACCAACAGTCTAGCCGGAATAGAATACCTGCTCATAAGGTCATGTCAGTAATGTACACAAACATCTGCAGTTATTTATCCAAAAAAGAGGCCATTGAAACCCTCCTTCATGACAACGACACCGACATTGCCATTTTCACAGAATCGTGGCTGAATTCTGACGTTGATAACAGCGAGTTACTTGACGATGAAAACTTATTCACTATTCATAGGCTTGATAGGGTTGGGCGCAGAGGAGGCGGAGTGCTGGTTTTTGTAAAATCTAGTATACCTTCATTTCCAGTCAAGATTACTTGTAGCCACGAAATAACATGCGTCCGAATATCTCTACCTTCTAGCACTGTTATCCTCACAGCTTGCTACCGTGCGCCTGATTCCGATAGTACCTTTGTTGACGATCTTTGCAGTGTCCTTTCAAACTTGCATTTTCGCTTTCCAAATGCTGAACATGTGGTCTGTGGGGATTTCAACTTCCCAGACATTGACTGGAACAATCTGTATGCACCTTCTCGTCAGTCCAACGAATTTCTTGACATGGTACTCACATTTAACCTCATGCAAACAGTTAAAATAGCAACCCGGGGCACTAATATTCTTGACCTTATCCTGGTATCAAATCCAGATTTTATCCGGTCACTGTCATGTGTTGATTTCCTCAGTGATCATAAATTGCTGTTGTGTGATCTTTCTATTCCAATCCCCATGAAACAACCGTCAATAAAATACATCCGTAGTTACAAAAGAGCCGATTTCGCTAAGATTAATTCCGAGCTTAATAAGTATTTTCCGTACTTCCTAAATTCTTCTCCTGCTCGAACAATAGATCAAAACTGGCTACTCTATAAAAATAAAATTTTATCGCTTATTGATGCTTACGTTCCCCTCATACGTATTCGCGGTGATGCTAGGAAACCGTGGTATTCCAACACACTAAGAAGACTATCGAATAAAAAGAAACGCCTCTACCGTGAAGCGAAAAATTCTACTTTCGCTTCTAAATGGCAAAAATACCTGGCATGTCTTCACCAATATACACGGTTATTACGACACAGTAAAAAGAAATTCTTTCATCAGGACTTGAAGAACATTATTCGTAATAATCCAAAGAAATTTTGGTCCATACTGGCACCACACACTCACCGTTCACGAGACATCACCTTGTTTGACGAACGTGGTGCATCTGTTCCCACAGAACTCCGCTCAGATACAATGAATTCATATTTTTCATCGGTGTTCACCCATGAGCCCCCTCAAAATATACCACCAGTTCCCAATTCAAATTTTCCTCAAATGCCCCCCATTCACATTGCAGCGGAAGGCATAGTGAAAATAATTGATGGGCTTAAAACGTCGAAAGCACCAGGCCCTGACGGAATTCCTGCAAAATTTCTTAAGAGCACTAAGGAAAGTTCTAGCCTATTCCTTCAAGTTATTTTCGAGCAGTCATTGACTACGGGTTTGCTTCCGAAAGACTGGAAAATAAGCAAAGTTGTGCCGGTGTTTAAAGCAGGTAACAGATCAGATCCCTCAAATTATCGCCCAATATCTCTTACATGCATTGCCTGTAAGCTTCTAGAGCACGTCATATATTCACATGTTGCATCACACCTCGATCAGAACAATTTCTTTTTTACTAAGCGGCATGGTTTCCGTTCCGGTTTTTCGTGTGAAACTCAGCTATTTGAATTTACCACTGACCTCCACTTAAATATGGACTCTTCATTCCAAACTGACATTATCTTTTTAGATTTTTCTAAAGCCTTCGATCGCGTGCCCCATCTTCGCCTCATGTCTAAACTCTCCGGACTGTCCATTGATCCTCTCGTTTTATCATGGATACATTGCTTTTTAACAGGTCGCTCCCAATACACAGTAATCGACAATCATCCTTCAGGCACTACTAACGTTATCTCTGGCGTTCCCCAAGGTTCCGTTCTTGGCCCACTTCTTTTTCTAATCTTCATTAATGACCTTCCTTCCGGTGTTTCATCCACTATTCGGCTTTTTGCGGATGATTGCATCCTTTATCGTCGCATTGTCACTAACAGGGATCAACTATCGCTTCAGAACGACTTACACATAATAGAACGGTGGTGTTCCGACTGGCTTATGCAGCTGAATGTCTCAAAGTGCCAATTCATGCAAGTATCGCGAAAACGTTCCAACATCAGCTCTGCATATTCACTCCTGTCAAACACGGTAACCCAAGTCCAATCATATCGGTACCTTGGAATCACCATCTCCAGCAAATTAACCTGGTCGGAACACATCTTATATCTAGCATCTAGAGCATCAAAATCACTTGGCCTCATCCGAAGATCCCTGTACCTAGCCCCTCCTTCGGTTCGAAAATTAGCATACGAAACATTCACCCGTACCATACTTGATTATGCAGCGGCTATATGGAATCCTCACCAAGCATACTTAATTAACACCTTAGAAGCCGTTCAAAACAGAGCAGCCCGTTTTATATCCTCAAATTACAATAGACACAGCAGTATCACCAGTATTAAATCTTCACTTAACATCCCGCCACTAGAGCTCCGACGGAAAATAATAAGTTATATTACAATTTTCCTGATCTTCGTGACACATTATTACTAGCTCCCATCAGAACATCGCGCCGCCTGTTTAACCTCCTCAGCATTCAACGTATACATGGATCGACCTTGGCATTTAATAAATCTTTTCTTCCAACTGCAATAGAAAATTGGAACCTGCTACCCGACTACATTGTTAAGGAGCGCGACGCTACTAAATTTCGACAGGCATTAATTAATCACTGTACTGAATAAAAGACACTTCTCAAACTTCACCCAGTTAACTTATTATTTTTCTTGTTGTTGTTGTAGTTGTTACCGCCTAATTCAGCCTTGTGCCCTTCATTATTGACCAACGTTGTATTGTGATGTATCGTTTTTCATTTTATTGTATTGCATTATGTTTTGTTGTATTAACGTATTATTCTTAGTTGCATTTGCTTTGTCCCCCCCCCCCTTATGTAATGCCTCAACAGAGGCCTTTAAGGGTATAATAAATGATGAATGATGATGATGATGTTAGAAACAAGCCGGTGCTGCTCCTAAGCAATCACACGCACGCGGTAAAGTAGAACAAAAAAAAACAGCGGGGAAGAACCCCCGAGAGCACAGGGTGTTTTCACTCAGCTCGACGTCAGAGCGCCAAAGTAAACATAGACACGCGTTGCGTCGATTCTTTTCAAATGTTGGAGAAGTTTTTGCTTGTTGTCGGCGGAAAGGGGGTAACCTTTTGTGCCAAAGGATACCCCCCCCCCCCCCCCCCCGCTTCGCTCCGGCACCGATGACTCAGCGTTCCGCGAATGACCTAGATTGTTCTAGAGGGTGGTTTCCACGCTCGACCAATGCGGTCGCGCGCCCGGCGTAAGAAGGAGAAGGAGTTTGTGCGGTTAAAGCTGAGTGTATGTGCACGCCTGCCTAAGCGAGAAGAACAAACAGATGCGGTCCGCGCCTATAAATGAGGGGCTGCAACCACTGTCTGTTAGCCAGAGCGGCCGTTTAAGCTTCCGAGAAGCGCGCCCGCTCGACTCCCGGGAGAACACCACTCGCCCAGCCCGGACCAGCAAGACAACGTGAGCCAGTCTGCAGATCGGCCCCGTCGTGCTCCTCAGGTCGTCGGACTGTCGCAGTGCCCGGTGAACAAATTGTGTATTCATTATTTGTCTCTCTCTGTGTTAGAGCACTTTAGGCGCAAAATTTTTGTTGAATTGTATCTCCCTCTACTGTTACTTTGCACGAGTTGCATTGTATTTGTAAATCACTTCGTATCTGCTCGTACGAGTGATTGTGAAATACTCTGTGTCGTGTCCTTGCTGTATAAATTTTGTTTTGTTTTGTGAACCTTTGGCGCCGACCCATTCTCTGGCTTGCGACCGGCGAAAGCTGGGTACCAAACGACCAACCCCCTTGTCACTTGGTAGGTGGTCTCCGGCTGAGCTTGCCACGCTGAGTCGAGGGTATCTCCTTTGGGACCAAGACCGCTATCCCCACACGCTCTAAGGTGGTCTGGAAGTGCACGCAAAAGTGCGCGAAGTGGTGACATATTCTGGCGTCGCGACAAGAGGTTTGGTGTTTTGTAAGCACGGAGAACGGAGAAAGAGTTGGAAGGAGTTTACGAAGAGGTCGTAAACGAGTCTTTAGCAGCAGAGCGATATTGTGAGGTGCTGCGCTGAAGCGGTTATTGAGGTTCACCGTGTAGAGGTAGTCTTTGTCTTAATAAGTTCAGTTTCCGAAAATGATCTTGAAGGAGATAGTTGAGATTGGCACCCAGATGGGGATGTCCGGTGCTGAACTACGGAAATGGGTGAACCATGAGAGAGAGAAGGCTGAAAAGGAGAGACAGAAGGCTCGAGAAGAAGCCGAAAAGGAGAGAGTGAGGGTTGAGATAGAAAAAGAGAGAGAATTCGAACGCGAAAAACAACTGCTTGCCGTGAAGCCTGAGCTCCAACGTGCTGGGAACCACTCAGCGGAAGTCCATAGCTCTAGAGAGGGCAGCGGCATGCGGATAGATGCCAGCAGATTACTTCCCAGATTTGATGAAAAAAGGGATGATTTCGACGCGTTCCTCGGGCGATTAGAAGGAATCGCGGGAAGTCATAATTGCTCAGATAGTGAATTTGCTACCGTTTTTAGCAGCGGGGAAGCTCTAAGTGTATTCGGGCGGCTTTCTCCGTACGATGCTACAAGCTACAGCAATTAAAAGGCCGCCTTACTCAAGCGGTTCCGACTCACCACCGAAGGATTCCGAGAAAAATTCAGAACAGGGAAGCACACAGGTGGCGAAACGGCAGCCCAGTATGCAGCAAGATTAAGCCACTACTTTGATCGATGGATGGAACTTTCAGAAATTGCACAGGAACACAGTGAACTTCGCGAGCTTCTCATCAAGGAACAATTCTTGAGTAGCTGCCACCCGAGCTTGTCATTGTACCTGAAGGAAAGAAGAGCCAGGACTACCTCCGAAATGCTAGATCTTGCCGACCAATTTCTGGGAGCTCAAAGAGGAACGAATCTGACGAAGATTAAAAATACGAACTCGGAGAGCGCGGGGAAAACAGACAGCAGTGATGCCCTGTTTAGCCCAAAGGCTCCACAAAAGTGCTACCTGTGCAACAAGTCAGGCCACTAAGCTTCTAATTGCCGCAACAGTGCTAAGAACAGAAGCCCAACAGCTTGTTTTAAGTGCGGCCAAAGAGGGCACATAGCCGCGACTTGTCCGAACCCAAGCAAGTCCATTCCCCAGGTATCGTGCGTACGGGTCTCCTCAGATGACCACCTGGAGGAAGGAGATGAAAATGGCTTCTCCGAACTGAAGAACGGCAAGAAGGTACCAGTCGGGAAGGCAGTAGTGAACGCGCTGCCCAAAGCCGAATTGAATAGAATGCCTGTCCTGAAAAAGAAGGTAGGAGCAAAAACAATTACCGTGTTGCGAGACACTGGAAGCAGCGCTGTAATCATAAAACGAAGATTAGTAAGAGATAAGGATCTCACTGGAACAAAGAGCCTTGTGCAACTTGTCGACGGCTCGTTTCAGGGCTTGCCGGAAGCCGAAGTACATGTGCGGACTCCCTACTACAGCGAGAAACTAACTGCACTGTGCATGGAGCGCCCCATATACGACCTCATATTGGGCAACATAAAGGGGGAAAAATTTCCAAAGAGCCCAGAAAGTAGCCACGAGACGGAGAAGTTATAACCCTGCTCTTCGGAACGGCGCAGTGATCGCCAAGCGAAAAGGAAGTGGCAAATGAAGCGCGAGCGTGCTAGCTCAAGCAAGGAGCAGTGAAGCAGAGAGTAAAGCATGAAGAACGGAAGAGTCCCGCGGAGGAACATTCCGAGGAAGAAAAAACGTTTCCGCTGGAAACGACGGGCACTGCAGTAGAAAGCCGTGCGAAGCTGAAAGAAAGGACACGGAATGGTCACAAGGAAGGAGCGAAACGCGAAAGAAAGACAGCTCAATAGGACAAGGTGCCTGAAACTCCGGCTAAGCTCACTTTAGGACAGGTTGTGGACCTGTTCATCGTGCTTTTGTGCACATTACTTCAGCTGCCTTTCCATCGCACTGGAAAATTCTGGAATGTGACCAAGCATGCATTCACACCGGTCAATATTGTGAGCCTGTGTGTTTTGACGCAGGTGCCATGGAATCCATCGATTACCTTTTTTGTATGTGCATACTTTAGCGCACAATTCTTTTCCCAGTCGGAACATTTATCTGAAGGGTTCAGGTGGGGCGAACCAGAAGCCCTGGTTGACCGAGAAAAACACCCGCGAGTCGAAGAGAGTCTTGCGAACTGTGAAGGTCCGCACGCGCGCATTACGGAATCGCAAGTAGGAAATATACCTGGAAGTATAGGCGCAAGCATGCCTTAAACTTGAATGCTCCCTGTTTGTGTTGTGTTAATGTGCTGCCGAGTTGCGGCATGTATTGAAGTCAATCTTGACGGTTGTGAAGTGTTGTGTGCATGCAGACATCATTGTATTGATGTGTGTATTATGGCATTCGCCATATAGATTGTGAGCGCAAGAATGTGAACACGAAATTTGTGTTTTGGAATACTGTTGAACAATATTCTTAAAGGAAGGGGCAGTCTCACAAAATTCGGCGCATGTTCGAAACAAAACGGCGCTGCACCTAAGCAATCGCGCCCGCGCGTGGTAAAGTAAAACAAAGAAACAGCGGGGAAGAATCCACGGGAGCACACGGTGCTTTTCACTCAGCTCGCCGTCGGGGTGCCAAAGTAAACATAGACACGCGCGGCGTCGATTCTTGTCGAATGTTGGAGAAGTTTTTCCTTCCTGTCGACGGAAAGGGGGTAACCTTTCGCGCAAAAGGATACTCCACCCTCACCCCCCCTTCGCTCCGGCACCGATGACTCAGCGTGCCGCGAATGACCTACATTGTTCAAGAAGGTGGTTTCTGCGCTCGACCAATGGGGTCGCGCGCCCGGTGCAAGAAGGAGGAGTTTGTGCGGTTAAAGCTGCGTGTATGTGCGCGCCTGCCTTGGCGCGAAGAACGAACCGACGCGGTCCGCGCCTATAAATGAGGGGCTGCAAACGCCGTCTGTTAGCCCGAGCGGCCCTTTAAGCTTCCGAGAAGCGCGCCCGCTCGACTCCCAGGAGATCACCACTCGACCAGCCAAGGACGGACCAGCGAGGCAACGTGCGCCAGTCTGCGGATCGGCCCTGTCGAGCTCCTCAGGTCGTCGGACTGTCGCAGTGCCCGGTGAACAAATCGTGTTTTGTTTATTTGTCTTTCTCTGTGTTTGTGCACTTTAGGCGCAAAGGTTTTGTTGAATTGTATCTCTCTTTATTGTGACTTTGCATGACTTGCATTGTATTTGTGAATCACTTTGTATGTGCTCGTACGAGTTATTGTAAATTCCTCTGTATCGTCTCTTAGCTGTATAAACTTTGTTTTGCTTTGTGAACCTTTGGCTCCGACCCATTCTCTGGCTTGCGACCGGCGAAAGCTGGGCACCAAACGACCAACTTTCTTGTCACTAGGTAGCTGGTCTCCGGCTGAGCTTGCCAAGCTGAGTCGGGGGCGTCTCCTCTGTGACTGAGACCGCTACCCCCACACGCTCTAAGGGAGCGCACGCAAAAGTACGCGAAGCGGTGGCACCATGTCGTCCGTCTAAAGCCATATTATGCTCGCTGAAACACACTTTGTTTTCACACTCTGGGTTTATGTTCACACGATCCCTTTTATCTGTTGCGAGTCACCTTATTCGTCTTAGTGCATCGGGTCGATGATTATTTGAGAGGGGAGTAATGCCGCGAATATTTGCAGTATTTGTTCTTTCTTAAAAGCTGCCGGCGTGCCTCAGTATAGGTTTGTTTGCATTGCAAGACGCAAGCAGATTTATCTAGATTGATCGCACCCACGCAGTGCTGATTCTGCGTTGTTCAAGAACGTTCTAATAACTTTGCACGCTTCATCTCGAAAATTCACAGCTTTAAGTTCAGCGCGGCCGACAGCGGTGGCCGTTCTGTTCGACGACCGCCTAGCACGCTTGTTGCTACGCCGCCTCGGAGTAATTCAGTTTATTGTGGGCCCAAGTCAGCCCAAATAAAGTTTTTTTTGTTTGGACATCATTTTTGAAGCCTTCCTGCTCTCTGAACTGTAGTCGACACCTCGTGACAATATGCTTCCCCATTGTTTATTACAATGAACATCAGAACAGTTCTAAGGCACCCCCAAGAAAGCAGTCATAAAACGAAATCTGCCTCTGAAACTTCATAAGAAAATCAAACTGTCAAGTAGATGGACATGCATACACTTATTTAAACTCACCGAAAAACGAACACACAAGTAAAGCAGCAAACATGATTTTTAAAGCCAAACAAGAAAAAATTCTACCAACTTAGTTTTTGTGGCTTTACCAGTCATGTTATAACATTACATATAATGGCAGAATATTGTAGCCGGAAATTTTTCTCGCCTCTCAGAATTCTTTATCTAATGTAATAGACAACCATTAAAATCACCACGCACAAGGTTCGCGACCTCCTAAACAATAAGCCCATAGTAGGCATTTCGACAAATATCAGTGGTCCTGCAAGCATCCACACTGCACTTCCCTCCCCCAACACACTACTGGATAAATGTCTTCAGTGTGCAAGCAGTGTGCTGTATCTCGTTAAAATGGTTAATAGGTTTCTCTTGCTAAATCAACATTGGCCCTTTAAGCAGGCTGCAGTAAAGAGCACTATATTATGTTAAATCCCCTTGAGTACTTCAACATGTATATTAACCTCAGCAAAAATTTAGGCATCCTACTTCGCAGTACATGGCTTGTACCTGCAATGCACTGACGGCAATAATGATGGGCGAGAATAGTAGCTAATGCCTGTTCTTTCATCTAATCTGCTTGCTCCGAACGCCTCTGTGAAAGCTTCATGGAAGCCAAGCATAGTGCTACTGATGTAACACGGAAGCCATCTATAATATTGCATCCAACAAAGCATCATAAATTGAAGCTCCTGCTACCAGAACATTTCAAACAATACCTCAGAAGATATAATACCACTACCTGTGAACCAGCTGCACCAAGAAACAATGCTGAATCCAATCCACATTGCTTCCTCCCTAGGAATCGGCATAAAAAGCAGACATCAGCGGTGAACTTCATAAACCACCAATGAACTTTGCACCACAAAAACTGAACGCGTGGGTGCATTCGTTGAATTCAGCAAATGAATGTTTGAATCGATGCCTGTAGACAACGCTTTCCTTCCTTCAGTAGCTACATAAACCATCAAAGCTCAAACCACTGCAATGGGACACAGAATATTTTGGTACAATTGGAGGGCAGTGGACACTTGAGTGATCCTTTCAATTCCTTCGAGCTCATACAAATGTTTCTATTCAGGTGACAAGAGCTACACATGGGATTTGACACCAATTCCCACATACATTCTACAAATTCATTCATCCAATAACAAAAGACATGATAAAATTAACCCAAAAGTGAATTGCAGTTAGGAAAAAAGAAACCGGTCACAACCTTTAGGTCGCGGTGCATCAATTGAAAACTTAACAGCTGCTGCGAACACGAGAAACTGTAAACACCTCATCAGAAACGTCAATCTAATAACAATAGTAAAAATTATTGTGGATTACCTCAGCTAATCCAGGATATACAAAGGGAAATGTGTCGGCGTTCACTGTGTTCTTTGGCGTTGGCGTTGACAATTTTCTATACGGCGATGGCTTTGAGGAAAGAAAGGGCGCATAACTGGCTCCCTGAATATGCTTACGCCTCATTCTTGCTTTGATACATGCGGCGGTGGTGAGAGAGATGTGGAGTGAATGCATTAGCGCTGACAGCGTTGTGGCTGACATGCGGCACTGCAGAAATAGCTAGGCCGCAGCGTTCATTTGGAAATCTCTCGCGATCAACCATTACCTGCACCCCCTTCCAAGGGTGGCAGGGAAGGCACGCTGCCTGTCCAGTGTGCGAAACGCAATCAAAGCAGGCTTTTGCAGTTCGACGCCTACGCCACGTACATGAAAGCGAGACAGATCTCCACTGACCCACGGAGCTGGCTGTGCGCCTTTCCTTTCGTGAAAGTGAACGGCCTTTGTAAAGTTGTCAACACGCATGTCGGCTGACTTGTTTGTTTTGTGTGGAAAGGAAATGACACAGTAACCGTCTCACATATCTCGTTGGACACCTGAACCGCGCCGTATTGGAACAGGTTAAAGGAGGCAGGGAAAGAAGAATATTAAATAAATAAATAATTGGTTTTGGGGGAAAGTAAATGGCGCAGCATCTGTCTCATATATTGTTGGACACCTGAACCGCGCCGTAAGGGAAATAATAAAGCAGAGAGTGCAAGAAGAAAGGAAGATAGAGGTGCCGTAGTGGAGGGCTCCGGAATTATTTCGACCACCTGGTGATCTTTAACCTGCACTGACATCGCACAGCCCACGGGCGCCTTAGCGTTTTGCCTCCATAAAAACGCATCCGGCGCGGTGAGAGAAAAATGAAAATCGAAAAATGAATTTCGAGGAAAGGTGCGGCACTTCGCAGCGGCGGAACACCTGTGGCTCGGTTCTACTAGTGGCGCATGAGCAGTATGACTAGGTAGCGAGAGAGATAAATATCCGCGGCGAGGCGCGCGTTGTGATGTCATGTGCCTCCTCGGGGCACCGCCACGGTGAAATTGCAAGTTCGCGGCTGGTAAAGCTTTCGCTTTAAAAGAACAGAATAGTTGTATACAGTGTTGTGCGTTTTTATCGCGAACAATTTAAAAAATTACCCCGCCCCAACCACTGGCTCATTTGCCGTGAAACTGCACACAGACCTTGCGTATTATGGTAACTTTTGTATCGTAGCAAGTTTGACAACGGTACTTACTTAGTTGAGCCGTGCATGACGCGAAAACGTAATCGTCTACGTAGAGATCGGCAACCAAAACCCGCAGACGACGCTTTTCCGCTGAATGGCGGCAGTGGCGCCATCTGTTTTCGGCAGTAGAAAGCGTCTAGACAAGGCCGCCGAGCCGAACGTTGCAAGCAATATTCTTTGAAAGGTAAAGCCTCTTTAAATCTGTTTTTCTGATAATTTTTACCGCCCAATTAGCCGAAAATGTTGCAAGCGCTTCAGTTGAAGTAGACGAAACGGCCGGAACGGCATATTAAAAGGGCCGCGCTTCTCGAAACGCTCGCCTCGGCGGCCTTGTCGTCACGCTTACGACTGCCAAGAACAGATGGCGCCACTGCTGCAGCTCAGTGAAAAAATGTCGTCTGCGGGGTTTGGTTCGCCAATCTCTACGTAGACGATTTTGTTTTCGCATCATGCACGGCTCAACTAAGTAATTACCGTTGTCAAACTTGCTACGATACAAAAGTTACCATAATACGTAAACTAGTGTGCAGTTTTACGGCAAATGAGCCAGCGGTTGAGGCGGGGAAACTATTTAAAGTCTTCACGATAAAAACGCACAACACTGTATGTGTAGAAGCTAATGAAAAATGAGAATCATACAATGAACTACTTTTATTCGCTAATGCGTCTGCAAGACGAGCTCTAGGTCCAAACCACGTTTACATCTTTGGAAGCGCGAACAACACGCGTGTGGAAGACACTTGCGCACAGGAGAAAGCGCTCTATGTACTTCGTGGTTGAAAAAAAGACGTCGGTTGATACCACACTCTTCGAACTTCCAATTTTGAACCGAAAACACGTTACAAAAAAATCTCAACACAATCGTGGCGCGGTCAAGCACTAAGGTCAGCCAGGCAAAAAGAAACAAAAATAATGTTACAATCCCCAGCTGGCTGTTTAAGAGTATTGCTTTCAGCTAGGCCACCTGGCGAATAAAAAGACGGCTCCATATGCGCGTAAAAGAACAAGCCATGCGCTGAGGCGGCGCGGCAAAGACGGCTGTCGTTCGCTCTGTAGCTTGATGAGGAGACGTGCTGTGTTGAACTCTAGCAAAAACCACGCACGATAGGCCAATAGCTATGCCCAAGAGAAATTGACCAACGACCGAAGGTTGGTAACTCGCCGGCGTCGAATTAGTAGCTGGTATGATCTGCCGACTAAGCTCGGGACAGCTTCGTGCAACGGCTGGCCGACTGCTCAATTGGCCCGCGATTGGAAAAAAGCAAACAACCGGCTACTGCAAAATGCCTAGCAGCCGACGCGTAGGCAAGCAAGCAAAGGCCACGCTGGGCTCCGCTGGCCACCTACCATTTCAGGTATATTTTAAGACAATTGCGCGTAATTAGGGCACAGCCGCCGGTAAAAGCGCTACTTGTGCTGATCGTGCGTGAAAGAGCCGGCCGAACGTTTTTCAAATTCAGGAAAGTATGATCTTCGTGACACGCGCGTGCCGCGCAGTCGTGGTGCCTGAAAAAATTAGTCTCGTTACGTTTACCTAAAGCTGGCAACAATGCTTGCAGAGTGAACAAATTTTTTTCTAATAGAAGGTATTTCCATCGTTTGCATTTCTCGTTTATGTCGTGCGAAAATCACCGTTGAATGGAATAATATTGCATAACATGCAAGAGCCAGTGGCACTAAAATCAGGGTCTTAAATGCGGGGTATCTAAGTTCTTGAAAATTCTTCGTTCTGTGGATGTGTGCTCCACATGCTGGTGCTATATTACATTTTCTGCTTTGTATAGGGTCTTTGTAGCGTGATCTTCATGAACCATCTGTTTGACCTTAGGCATTGCTATTTCTGAGAGATTTAACAAGTGAATATACTATTCAGCTTTCACCAGTAAATATGTCGGCATTGTGCCAAGTGACAACTCCATCGTGATGAATTTCAGACCTTTCTTTTTCATGCCTAAATTATAGAAAATGAAAATTAGGCTTTGCGTATTTTTTTCATGCCTTTTGTACACCTGCCATTATAGTGTATTCTCTAGCATTATTATAACCATCATCATCAGCCTGCCTAGACCCACTGCAGGGCAAAGGCCTCTCCCATTTCTCTCCAATTAACTCTGTCCTTTGCCAGCTGCGCCCACGCTATGCCTGCAAACTTCCTGATCTCATCCGCCTACCTAACCTTCCCCTGCCCCTTGCTACGCTTGCCTACTCTTAGAATCCAGTCCGTTACCCTTAAGGAATAGCGGTTATCTTGCCTTCGCATTACATGCCCTGCCCAAGCCCATTTCCTTCTCTTGATTTCAACTAGGATGTCATTAACACACGTTTGTTCCCTCACCCACTCTGCCCGCTTCCGGTCCCTTAACGTTACACCTATCATTTTCCTTTCCATGGCTCGCTGTGGTGTCCTTAATTTAAGCTGTACCCTTTTGGTTAGCCTCCACGTTTCTGCCACGTAGGTGAGTACCGGTAAAATACAGCTGTTTTATATTTTTCCTTGAGCGATATTGGTAACCTCCTATTCCTGATCTGAGAGAACCTGCCCTGTGCGCTCCATCCCTTTGTAATTCTTCTAGTTATTTCCCGCGCATGATCCGGATCAGCTGGCACTACCTGGCCTAAAAAGACCTTTACCACATTCAGCACTTCGTTGCCAATTGCAAACTGCTGTTCCCTTGCTAAATTGTTGACATTACATCGGTTTTCTGCATATTAATTTTTATACCCACCGTACAGCTCTGGCTCTCTAACTCATTGATCATAATTAGCAATTAATCTTCTGATTGACTCAGCAAGGCAATGTCATCCGCAATTGCAGATTATTCAGGTGTTTTCCATTAATTCTTATTTTTCAACTGCTCCGAATTCAAGCCTCGGAATACCTGCTGCAAACAGAAGGTGAATACCATTGATGAGATTGTGTCTCCTTGCCTGACGCCCTTCCTTATTGGAGTTTTATTGCTGACTTCATTGAAGGCTATGGTAGCTGTACAGTTCCTATATACGTCTCCCAGTATTTAGACATAAGGTTCCTCCACACCCTGATTCCGCAATGTCTGTATGACTGCTGAGGTTTCCACCAAGTCAAATGCTTTCTCAAATACAATGACGGCTATATATCGCATTTCTCTATAATATGATTGATAGTTTGAATACGATTTATTGTGGAATATCCTTTAAGAAGCCCTGCTCGACTGTTTGTTTGAATAGAGTCTAAGGTTGCTCTGACTCTATAATCGATTACCTTAGTAAACACCTTGTAGGCAATCACAGTAAGCTGATCGGTCTCCAATTATTAAAGTCATTGGGGTCTGCTTTCCTAAGAATTAAGAATATATTTGCATTCTTCCAAGCTTCTGGTACGGTCGAGGTCATAATGCATTGCGCATACAGGGTTGGTAGTGTTTCTAGCAGAATTTTCCCTCCGTCTTTCAACAGATATGCTGTTACCTTATCCTCCCCAGCTGCTTTTCCCCTTTTCCATTGCTCCTATGCTTTTTTTACTTCCTCTTTCGTTACTGGCGGGATGAAGCATTGCTATGCGCTACTGTCTCTATCAATAACGTTCTGATTACATTGACTACAGTATAGATTTGTGCAGAACTCTTCGGCTACCTTAGCTAACTTATCCATATTGCTAATGGCTTTGCCCGCCTTGTCTCTTAACGCATACATCCGGTTTTCACCTAAGCCTGGTACCCTCTTCACCGCTCTTGGGAGACCTCGAGTCTTCAGAGCATGCTCGATTTTCACAATATTAAAATTTCTTACGTCGGCTACCTTGCGCTTTTTTCGTAACTTGGATAGCTTGCCAGTTATATTCTGTTGGTAGGGTTAGAGCCCTCAAGCTTTGGCGTTTCTTAATCTGATCTTTCGTCATCTGCGATAGCTTTCAGGTATCCTGTTGAACTGTCCTACCGCCTACTTCTACCGCGCTCTCCCTAATGATAGCTGTCAGATTATCGTTAATTGTATGAAAATCAAGATCATCTTCCTCAGTTCAAGACGAATACCTGTTTTACAGCGATATTCTGAATTCCTGTCATTTCCCTCTTACCGCTAACTCGTTAATGGACTTCCTCTTCACTAGCTTCTTCCGTTTTCTCTTCAAGTCTAAGCTAATTTGAGACTTTGCCATTGTGTGGTCGCTACAACACACCTTTCCGAGGACGGCCACATCCTGCACGATACCAGGCTGAGCGCATAGTATGAAGCCAATTTTATTTTTAGTCTCATCATTAGGGATCTTAAAGGTTCACTTCCTCTTCTCTCGTTTGCTGAAGAAGGTATTCGTGATGCGTAAATTATTTCTATCTGCAAACTCTACTAATAGCTCTCCCCTGCTATTCCTAGACCCTATCCCATAGGCGCCTACCGCCTGGTCATCAGCCTGCTTCTTGCCCACTTTCGCATTGAAGTTGCATATAAGTACAGTGCACTGTGTTTATTGTTCATTTCCTATTCCACGTCTTTATAGAAGCCTTCACTCTTTTAGTGTATACTAAGTGCTTAGTATAATATAGAATTCTCTAGTATACAAGGCAATTTATCATTAGGCCGTCATAGTGCTGAGCATGGCCCGGCATCGGCAAGGGTTGATCGGCTCGTGCAAGGCCAATGTCGATCCCCAAACAGGTCCCGAGCTGGTTTGCCGAGCTCGGGCATTGGACGGCCTCTTTTGCTGCCAGAGACGGCCTATCCACGGGCCGTGCAAGCTTTTTTCATTTGGTGGGTCCCAAGAAATGACCGCCTTTATTGTCTCCGATTTCCCGCATGGCGCATCCTGGCTGCGCCCCTCTTCCCAAAGCCGACCGGCTCTGGTAGCCGGCGGCGGCGGCGGATATTGCCGCCTTCGCGTCTCCGGTAGCGAGCAGCGCAGAGCCGTAAGGCGATACACGCAACGCGTACCAGCCGAGATCTACTTTCGTTCGTACAGTGCTCGCAAGGTGTGCCGGCGTTCGAAGCAAGGCGTTTCTGTAACACGAGTACAATTTATACGAACAAACTTTGGCTTTTGCTTAGTTATCAGCTTCAGACACGCTGCACACTTCTTCCGTGGGTGCGAAGGGCTATCTTTACATTCCAGAGCACTGAAGTCAGGCGGTCTCTAATAACGGTATTCTGGATGTATACGTACCGTAGAAGACCGGATGTTTACTGTCGAAATGTATGCATTCAGCACAGCATGGCCCACATCAAACGTCTTCGGAACATAGCTGGCACTCACCAGGAGTTTCCTACCGCCAAGGCAGCCGCAAATGATGATGCTGTGCATGCGCCGCTCAATCCGCGCGCGCGCGCGCGCGCGCGACGTAGAGCAGTTGTAGGCTGTATTTCTCTGCGTAAAAATAAAGTTCGACAAAGTGTGGCATACTTGTTGCTTTTTTTAGGCAGATCTAGCGCGTGTCGTGTGCATGATGTGTTTGATTTGTTTTATCATAGGGCCGTGCTCAGCTGTGGAAAGATTCAAACGCTCATATTTCAGTTGCGCGTTTTAATAGCAACGTAGCAAAAGTGCTTTCGAAGTAAAAGCTATCTCAGTGCCGCTGCGTCGACTCACAGGGCTTGCCATGTTCGGCTTTTCCCTTACACAAACGGAAATTTCTTACAGCATGGTTAGAACCAATAAGAAAGGGCCGAAGTGGTTCTAAAAGAGAACATAACCGCAACCAAAAAATGAGAATTGAAAAAAAAGACGAGATATCGGAACCTACCCGGTACCTTTATCAAGTGTGACTTTGGGCGAAGTCCAGTTCGTTTAGTCAGCTTGGACCCTGCACGCAAAAGGCGGTAGAATTCCTAAGGAGCGGTTAACTTTAGCCTTGCTCACATGAACCCGACAGAGGTGGGTCAAGTCACGGGTCAACTTTAGCAAAGTAAACTCAACTCGATGACTGTCTGCTTACATTAACTGGATACTAGCTTGTCAAGTTTCGTGGCGCGCCCTTCGAGGCGGGACCACACGAGTATTAAGCCGGCGCCCAGTTCTGTTTTCCTCTGCAGAAAATGCTTTCCCCTGGCAGGAAACAGGATTAAGTGTAATTTTCGGAGAGGGCTACGAGTCAACCCACCCTCTGGAGTGTGGCTGGCCCAACCCGAATAGACGGTCACTTAATTCAAGCCCACAGCCTACTCGACTCGACTTTTATCTCGCTCATGTTAACGCCCAGATTGCCCCGAGTCTTACTCATGGCTGAAGTAAGAGCATTCTGCGCGGGCGCTTCTGGGTGTCCAGAACAATAGTGCTCAGCGTCGTACATCGCCGGATGTCAAACAAATCAACCGGGATCTAAGTGTGGTGGCGGAACACTGTTAGGCTTGTGATTACAAGACTGGCTTCCGTGAGCCGGAGCCGCGCAGAAGGCTCGTACATGATCATGGCGTATTTAGTCAGTTGCGGAAGCCAAGTGATGAATGCGCGCTCTTCCGCGACATTCTTCGGTTTGCAAGCGAAACGGTCATGTCCCCCTCGCTCGTTAAAAATGTGGAGGAGCTGACTCGTGACAAAAACTATCTGGAACTACTTGGACTAATCGATGCAGTGCCTCGTGGCCAAAGGTGCCTTCCTTTTCCCCTTTCCTGCCGGGCCTTTGCTACGGAAATTACTTTGCAAAGTTTGCCAAGCAAAATATGGGATGTAACAAAGTTTGAGCATTCATTTTTTGATTAGTCCATAGTTACATATGAAAATAAGTTTTCCTGTTTTCTGTTTTTCTCTTGGCATGGCATTTTCAAATTTAGTGAAGAAATAGATAAGTAACTGCATTGCCATGGAGAGGGGAGTGCGTCAGAGAACCAAACTTTCGATCCAACAAATCAAGTCTCACCTTCGCATGCACCACTCAGCATCTTCCTGTTTTGTTCTGTTCCATTGTAAAAAAATGACCCTGGGCTCACCCCCGCCCTCAGCCGGCTAACAGCAAGGTTGTCAAAGGCGAATTGCATTTGAGTTATTTGGGGACTCATAACTCGACTTACGTAATTAGCAAACCACGAATATCCTACAGACCAAGGTGAGCTCATGGCGTAGCTTAAATTCTCACACGAAATGAGGGCCCGCCGATCTTGCATTGCTTGAAAATGGACATAGATTCCTACCGAATTAAAACATCGAATAGTTTAGGTCGCACACGAAACAGCGTATAAGGAAAAAATCTCTCAGTATTAGCATTCCTTTTTCTGCATCATAGACTGCTAAGCTTAAATATTTTTACTTGATGCATTTGCCAAACAACATAAATTGGCCAATATATTTTTATTCCCCGCTCCTCTATTCAGACGGCGCGCGCATCAAGGCACCCCACATGAACGTACAGACGGGGTGATGGATGGATGGATGGATGGATGGATGGATGGATGGATGGATGGACGGACGGACGGACGGACGGACGGACGGACGGACGGACGGACGGACGGACGGACGGACGGACGGACGGACGGATGGATGGATGGATGGATGGATGGATGGATGGATGGATGGATGGATGGATGGATGGATGGATGGATGGATGGATGGATGGATGGATGGATGGATGGATGGATGGAGCTCCAAAACCATAACTTGTGAATTTTACTTCTGTCTTGATTTCCGCCACCAATCAGATAACCTTCTCTTGGTTACTTCCACCCGCATAAAATCTACTTTTCATGCACTGTCCTTAAACCCGAAGCTTTGAATAAATCAACCCCGATGCTTTACACTGCCGCGTAAAGCCATTTGCAGAAAAGTACCAAGTTTTCAGCCTTTTTCACAAACTCTCCAGAAGCACAGGACAACGTGTCTACCTCATGGTTCCTGACTCTATATGTATTCGCCCGCAATAGTCCCGTACTGGCCTCAAACAACAAAGAGCTTCCCCTGTAATAACATAGATATTTTCTTTGGAAATTTCCTGCTTTGAGATCCTGTATGTTTTCAGTGCCGATTTCGTCAGCATCCCTGTTTTACACAGAGTTCTGTCTCTTTTTTAAACCTTTTTTTATAACCGGTAATTGCTGATTTTTCCCCCCACTGTCGTCCAGATATTTCCTTGTCAATTTTCTATTTCTATTTCGCTATTTCGAGGCAATATTCCTTATATACAGGTACCTGAAAACTTTTCTAGCCCACTGCTTTTCCCTCATTTTCCTCAATCGCTCCTCCAATCCTATCTCACTGCTAGCGTCTCTGCACTCGAACGATGCCCATCTCATATCATCCTGTACCCCTGATTTGGTGTATTGCCATGTGCTCCCAAAGCTAGCCTTCCTATGTCGCGCTGGTTGATTGAAGGTTCACCTTGATTGAATGTCTCATGCACAGGACCGCATTGCCGAAAGTCAGACTGGGAACCATCACCCCTTTCCGGATCCCTCTTACCACTTCATACCTATTGTAATTCCAAGGTAACCTATTTTTCATGACAGCTGCATTCCTATTTGGTTTATTCATTACTTTTTTCATGCTCTTTCGGATACTCAGCACCCCTGTATTATATGATCGCCGCCCTCGTCATTAAATATCATGACAGAAGATTTTTCCTTACTAAACTTGAAAACTAATCTATCTCCCTCTTTACCGCAAATGTCTATCAGCTTTTGGAAATCATTGTATTGAACCATTAGCACTATATCATCCGCGTACAGTAGTCCCGGTAATGGCTGTTCACTCTATTCTCCTTGCTTCAACAAAGAAGGTGGAAGCCTATTCTGTTCCTCTCTATTTTGGTCTCTAACCAAACCAGAGAGGTACAACAAGAACAACAAGGGAGATGGAAGACATCGTTTCCTTAGCCCCCGCTGTATCTCTATAGACCCTGATACATTTTATCCCATTTACAAGCACTCTGTTATAACTATATATATATATATATATATATATATATATATATATATATATATATATATATATATATATATATATATATATATATATATATATATATATATATATAGAAAGCTAAACGTATTTGGTTGCTAGAGGCAAAAATTCAAAGTTGCAAACGCTTCATTTAACCATAGATTTATTTTGAGCCGACGTTTCGGACAGAGCCTGTCCTTTCTCAAGACTGCGGTTGCAGGGGTCTTCTTCCTCTTCTTAAGGAGTTGGCACTCGCACACATGTACGACATATGAACAAAATAAACAAACGGAGACAAAGAATACTAGAAAAGATACAGATAGAAAGAGGAAAAGGGGAACAAATAAAAAAGAAGAAAAACGCGCTGTCCCCCTCCGCCCACCCCGCAGCCGCGGGGAGCCGGCCCAGGACGAGGTGTAAAAAAAAGGAAAACACGGAGCGGGAGGGGATAATGGCTACCCATCAAGGCAATAGAGCGGCGGCGTGTAAGGTGCACGGGAACAGACGGTGGCGGGATCGCCCTACACACAAAAGTTAGAGACGCGTTCACTCGCGTGCCCCGGCCATAAAGAGTAAACAAATAAACAGAATAAAATGCAGACAGGGCCGGAGCTTCCGTCATCTGGAACCACTTCGGCAGCCAGAGCCAAGGCCGAATCAGCGGTGCCGTGAGCTTCACTAGACACACGTGCACTGTGCATGAAAACACCCAGACACACAACAGTAAAACATCTGAGCTCATGCCAGTGTCGTGTGGTGGCTAAATGACAATGGCGGGAGCATTTAAGCGAGTAAGGTGTACAGAAACAGACAGTGGCGGAATTGTCCAACATACAAAAATTAGAGATGCGTGCTCTCGCGAGCCCTGGCCAGAAAAAGTAAACAAATAAACAGAATAAAATGCAGACAGGACAGAGGACTTCCGTCATCTGGAACCATTTCGGCAGCCCGAGTCAAGGTGGAATCAGCGGCGCCGTGAGCTTAACTACACACACGTGCACTGTGTCTGAAAACACCGACAAAAGTAAAAAAAAGTGGAAAAACATCCGAGTTCGCGCAAGTGTCGTGTGGGAGGTAAATGTGAAGGGAGTGAGAACTTAGGCAAGAGTTCTTCAATTGCACTCCGTCGGCAAGGTAATCGAACTGGGAAGATAGGCGCGGGATGGGGTGGGGAATGAAGAAATTTGTGTGAGCTTTAAAAAGATGCCGCTGGCAAGAAACGACCGAGGTATGTCAAGCTGGTTCTCGTAATGTCAGCAACGGGCCTGCAAGGGGCGGATGGAGGACAATACACCTGGACTTTCATTAATGCCGTGAGGATTTGTTTCAAATTTGTAAATGAAGTATGACTCGCGTTGTTCTCTTTCCGTGTTTTGTGGAACCCACCCTGTAGGACTGTTAACTTAATTGCATCAAATTGGTGGTTTCGCTCATTAATGTGTTTTCACAAGGGAAGGTTGGGTAGGGATAAGACATGCGCGCGGCGGTTATTAAAGCGAATTCGTAGAGGGTTGATGGTCTGTCCAATGTACTGCATACGGCACACACTGCATTGTAGGAGGTATATTACGTTGCAGGAATCACAATCAAAGTTGCCATTAATTTCCCATTTGAAGCCTGAAGCTGTGCTTACTGCACAGCTTGATGTTTGTATGTGTTTTCAGACCTGGCATCTACTTTTTCCACAGGGCCGGCACCCCAAAACCGGCTGGTTATTTGTTTTTGAGTGTACTAGAATATTTTAAATGTTTTCTGGTTGTCTGTAGACGACGTGAGGGGGAGCAGTGAAAATTTTGGTGAGGCGCTCGCTTTGTTCGAGAATGTTGAAATGTTTTCTGAGGATTTTGCTTACGTTAGGCGGGTTACTGGTGAAGGTAAGTACGAGATTTGCCCGGTGATCTGTTTCCTCGTTGTAGCAACGTCCCTCCAGTATTTGTTCTCGGTTGTTTAGATGCCTTTTCAATGGCATCGTCGACAATGGCGGGGGGTTATCGTTGCTTAATGAGGACTTCTCGCATGCGTTTGGAATTTTTTACGAAGTCCTCGTCTTGGGAACATATTCTTTTAAATCGATGTGCCTGAGAGTATGGGACGCTTGTTTTAGAGTGACGAGGATGGCAGCTTTGGCAGCGGCCCGTCGGTTTTCAATATACACCGGTGGTAAGTGAGCCTTCGTTTACCGAAATCTCAACATCTAGAAAGTTATTTGTGGTGTTGGAGTACGTGTAAGTGAAGGATATGTTCGGGTGGACGAGGTTGAAGTTTTCAATAAAACGTATGAGTATCCATGAAGATATTGGCGTAGGTGGGTGCCATCCTTGTACCCATGGCTGTGCCTTTAATTTGCAAATAGTGTTCATTGTTAAATTCGAAGTTGTTATATTCGAGTACGATTTTTGCCAGTATTTCTAAAACACGTGGGGTAGGGGTTTCCTCCTTTCTGTTTTGTTCATACGCTTCGATCAGAGATTTAATGCCATCGGAATGAGGAATGTTTGTGTAGAGAGAGACTACATCTAGTGTTTCCAGGAAGGCTCCTTCCGGGACACCTGCTATTGCGCGAAGGAAATGGTTTGAGTCGCGTATGTATGATGTGTGTGTTGTTGGAATATGTCTAACTAGTGTGTCAATGTAACCGGAAATTTGTACTGTAATCGTGCCGATAACGGATACTATAGGGCAGCCAGGATTATTCTTTTTGTGGATTTTCGGTAACATGTAGAATCGGCCCGGCGACGGGTGTGGTGCGGTGAGGGCCTTAGATAACCGTAGGGATATGTCCCCATTCTTCGCAAGTTGACCCAGGGTTTCCGCTACAAAATGTTGGTATTGCGCAGTTGGGTCTGCTTCAAGACGTTGATAGAAAGTAATGTTAGAGAGTTGTCTCAAACCTTCTTCAATGTATTTTTCGCTGTCCATGAAAACTATGCCACCTGCCTTATCCGCTGGCTTTATGATTATATCTGTACTTCTGCTCAGATCCTTCAATGCATCCCGTTCGTTTTTCGACAAGT
This sequence comes from Amblyomma americanum, assembly GCA_030143305.2. Classification (NCBI taxonomy): domain Eukaryota; kingdom Metazoa; phylum Arthropoda; class Arachnida; order Ixodida; family Ixodidae; genus Amblyomma; species Amblyomma americanum. The sequence goes on along the minus strand of JARKHS020009479.1, from coordinate 11,523 downwards.
TCTGCCTCCCTGGAGTGTGGTTCTTCTAGGCGTAAATAATGTCTTTCTGGGCGGCATTAATGTACATGTCCAAGTGTTTGTCCCTTCCTATATTAGGGGTCCAGTGGTGGTTAGTAACGACGAGTTCTCTGCTATCCGCGGTAACCCGCGCCCGGTAACGGGCCCCTTTCAGGAAGTTCGTCCGGCGGTCGAAGCATGCCAGGAAAAAATTTTCAAAACATTTTGCAATTCCGTCGCGCAAGGATGTTTGTGCCGAGTTTATGCTGAGCTGTTGTAGTTCCTCTACAGCTGCTCTTACATGCTGCAAACTTGCAAAATATTACAACTAGGTTCACGGGGGAAAAAAGATAGAAACGGGCTCTGGAGCGGGCGCTGCCGAAGTTTACAAGCCGCGCTGGATTCACTCAAAAGGCTGATGTCCCTGTCAACTGGATGCCCAGCGCAGGGAAGCACATCTACTATGCACAAGGAAGAGGAAACAAAGTCAAGTTTTAACAATGTTGTGGTCGTTGGAGACTGATGTCTTTTACATATTTTTCAATATGGCTAGTGGCTGTGGAAAAAAAAGAAATGTTGAAAACAAGCATGTAGCATCAATGCCAGAAATTTAGAGGATGTGGATGCACATAAAAGAACGTAACCAGTCAATATTTTCTCGCGTGGATAGAGTCCGTCTTCATTGGCATACATTGCATGGTTGCGCAGAAATACTTTTCACCCACCAACCCTCTTCTCGTAAACTGTTTCTCATGACTATAGTAATGCTTACACATTAAGCAGCATTTGTTTGCATTGACTCGACTGCAGTGATCGTGGTTAATCATTTCATAGGGCTTTATACCTCACGTTCGATTGCAGGACCTTTACAAAGGGTTGGTGGCCTCATTGAATGGCGATATGTTCTTTTCTCCTATGATGCCAGGTGGAAACAAACGTGCGTGGTGTTTACCTAAAAGAGCCTTGATGTTCAGAATGCTAACCATGTTTTATTGGAGCTGTATTAGCTTAAATATAAATCTGGGAGCCACTGTCATACATTATATAAGAACTCAAAACATTCGCAGTGTTGTCCAACTTACAGCAAGAGCGAAATACAAACTGCGGTGGTATAAATTTAAGTGTGCACAAAAAAATCAAGGAAAGCCAAAGTTCTCAAACTTGGCTTTAATTTCAGAATGTGGACAGCCAGGCAGAGATGAGCCCGCTGTACCTCTGAGAGACAGGTGAGGCAGTGACACCAAGAAGCCACATCGACAGAACTGGAGCCATCAAAGAAGTTCATAATGGAGACAAGTTTCGCAGCATGAATAAAACGCACACAGAAGACAAGGAACAAACAAGACAGGACTGTGCTGCACTTCCAACTGATTTTATTTGAAAAAGCTCGACGTTTAAATACATTCAGTTATCATGAGGTGAAACCTAATCACAATCATGCAAAAAAGCCATTTCATTCTCCAGCAATGACAGTGAAGGCGTGCTGACGCAATTGTCACCGGCTTTCCTAATAAAAAAGGCTTCGATAATTTCACGCTGAAGCTTGTCCTTGGCGTGACCCAGAAACTGCGCCTTCTTAAACAAAGGTTTGCATTTGCACGACCGGCAGTGTACGGCAAGATGGCCGCTGATACCATCTTTTACAAGATTGAAATGTTCTAGCGCTCTTTCATTAAAACAACGCCCTGTTTGGCCAATGTACACTTTTTTACACGTAAGAGGAATACTATAAACGACCTTCGTTACACATTTTGTGAACTTTGTGACGTGCTTAATACTGCACGGCGCCTTCTTCTTTCTCGTTATCATTGGGCAAATTTTTGAAAGCTTGCATGGTGCGGAAAATACAACGTTAACGTTGTATCGGTTGGCGATCTTCTTCAGATTGTGAGATATCTTGTGCAGATACGGTATTACCTGAGTGTTATTCTGTTTGTTTCCTTTATCATCCGTTCCTTTACTTCTCTTTCTTTTCTGCATTAGGCTCTCACAAACAGCTGAAATACCATCATCAGGGAAGCCGGACATGCGTAGCCGCTCGACTTGCTGATTGACACTATCGGTCATTTGATGCGGGCAAGTTTTTTCTAGGGCAGCATTGATACAGTTCATGGCAATTCCGCGTTTAATTATCTTTGAATGAGCGCTGTTATAAGGGAGAAGGGACTTTTGTGACCTAGGGTTATATTTCCAACATAAGTGGTTCGTTCTGAAAGTAATTTTGAGGTCTAAAAACTGTATGTCGTGAGCGCTGGGAAGTTCGTACGTGAATTTTAAACCTCTTGCTGCAGCTTTAAAAGCCGTGATAATTTCTGCAACTGCGTCGTCAAGGGATGAAATATGCGAATTGTCAAGAATCACCAAGTAATCATCGACATATCTAAAAATTCTTTTAACATGAAGGCCCTTTAGTGAATTGTTAACGCGCTTATCAACAAAACTAAGATAGATGTCACAAAGTATGGGAGCTACTGATGAACCGATGCAAATGCCAGCCTTTTGGGTATAAAAACGATCATTAAAATTGATGGCCGTTGTTTGAAGATAAAATTCTAAAAGCGTTAAAAAGTTATCACTGCTGACACCTGATAGATTGCGAAAAGACACATCTCCCGTCTCTTCAATCAACTGTCTCACTGATTTAAACAGTTCATCGTGCGGTACGGAGTAATAAAGTTCCTCAACGTCTACGGAGAAACCGATGGTATCAGAATAAATCAGGTTTTGCTCTTGGCTGAGTTCTTGGACGACCTCGTGCGATGCTCGAACCAGGAAAGGATCTTCAAACTTCAAGCGTGTTAACTGTCTTTGCAGGAATTGTCCTACAGCAGATTGCCAACAGTTCTTTTCTGAGACGATGACTCGAAACGGAAATTCCGGCTTGTGTGTTTTACAAGAGAAGAATGGTTCTAGGCTTCCGTTTTCAGATTTCTTGACTAGACTTGCGACGGAATCGAGACGCATTTCTTGTAGGAGACGAACTGCAGTGGTCTTCTGGGATTTCTTTTTGAATTTCGTTTCTTTGAAGTTCTTCTGTATAGCCTGAATAGCCTTTTCTTGGTACATGCCTTTGGGCAAAACTACAAATCCTCCCTCTTTATCGGATTGAAGTACCATTAGGTCATGCTCCTTTAAATATGTGACAACTTTCTGATGTTGAGGAGGGCGATTTGAACTGCGACTCACATTTTTTATCACGGATTCGGCTCCTTCCCAGGTGGCTCGGTCTTTGTCGCGCTCCTTTGTTCTTCCAGCGATGCTACGTGCCATGGCCAAGAGTTCGTGCTTTTTTGACACAGGCTCAAAACAAAACTATGGCCCCTTTTCCAGGATCCCGCGAATCTTGTCAGACAGTTGGGCGTCGCCAAGTACGGTGACCTTGCTAGGAGCAATGTTGGTTCTTTTTCTTGGCGGAAGAAGATGACGGGCCTTCTGCCATAAGAATTCTGCGCTCTGTGCGGCCAACTTCTTGTAGTCGACATATTTCCTAGAGCTTGCGTAAGTATCGCTTGCTGTGCGCGGGTCTTGGACGAGAACATGTAGCCAATCTTCGTAGAGTCGAATTTGGCGCCAGTATTCAGACTTGAGGATCTTGCACAGTCGTCTCGCATGGCCGATGGACGGAGACACAAACTCCCAAGAGGGCCTGAACCTCTAGGGGACCCAAGCCTTGCTTGATGTAGAAAGACAGAAGGCGGCACTGGCAAGTGGTGACTGCAATTAGATTCACACATGTGAAAACTGGAGAGTGGAGAGATCCTGGAAAAGGGGCCAAAGTTTTGTTTTGAGCCTGTGTCAAAAAAGCACGAACTCTTGGCCATGGCACGTAGCATCGCTGGAAGAACAAAGGAGCGCGACAAAGACCGAGCCACCTGGGAAGGAGCCGAATCCGTGATAAAAAATGTGAGTCGCAGTTCAAATCGCCCTCCACAACATCAGAAAGTTGTCACATATTTAAAGGAGCATGACCCAATGGTACTTCAATCCGATAAAGAGGGAGGATTTGTAGTTTTGCCCAAAGGCATGTACCAAGAAAAGGCTATTCAGGCTATACAGAAGAACTTCAAAGAAACGAAATTCAAAAAGAAATCCCAGAAGACCACTGCAGTTCGTCTCCTACAAGAAATGCGTCTCGATTCCGTCGCAAGTCTAGTCAAGAAATCAGAAAACGGAAGCCTAGAACCATTCTTCTTTTGTAATACACACAAGCCGGAATTTCCGTTTCGAGTCGTCTCAGAAAGAAACAGTTGGCAATCTGCTGTAGGACAATTCCTGCAAAGACAGTTAACACGCTTGAAGTTTGAAGATCCTTTCCTGGTTCGAGCATCGCACGAGGTCGTCCAAGAACTCAGCCAAGAGCAAAACCTGATTTATTCTGATACCATCGGTTTCTCCGTAGACGTTGAGGAACTTTATTACTCCGTACCGCACGATGAACTGTTTAAATCAGTGAGACAGTTGATTGAAGACACGGGAGATGTGTCTTTTCGCAATCAATCAGGTGTCAGCAGTGATAACTTTTTAACGCTTTTAGAATTTTATCTTCAAACAACGGCCATCAATTTTAATGATCGTTTTTATACCCAAAAGGCTGGCATTTGCATCGGTTCATCAGTAGCTCCCATACTTTGTGACATCTATCTTAGTTTTGTTGATAAGCGCGTTAAGAGTTCACTAGAGGGCCTTCATGTTAAAAGAATTTCTAGATATGTCGATGACAATTCTTGACAATTCGCATATTTCATCCTTTGACGACGCAGTTGCAGATATTATCACGGCTTTTAAAGCTGCAGCAAGAGGTTTAAAATTCACGTACGAACTTTCCAGCGCTCACGACGTACAAGTTTTTTTTAGACCTCAAAATTACTTTCAGAACGAACCACCCTATGTTGGAAATATAACCCTAGGTCACAAAAGTCCCTTCTCCCTTATAACAGCGCTCATTCAAAGATAATTAAACGCGGAATTGCCATGAACTGTATCAATGCTGCCCTAGAAAAAACTTGCCCGCATCAAATGACCGATAGTGTCAATCAGCAAGTCGAGCGGCTACGCATGTCCGGCTTCCCTGATGATGGTATTTCAGCTGTTTGTGAGAGCCTAATGCAGAAAAGAAAGAGAAGTAAAGGAACGGATGATAAAGGAAACAAACAGAATAACACTCAGGTAATACCGTATCTGCACAAGATATCTCACAATCTGAAGAAGATCGCCAACCGATACAACGTTAACGTTGTATTTTCCGCACCATGCAAGCTTTCAAAAATTTGCCCAATGATAACGAGAAAGAAGAAGGCGCCGTGCAGTATTAAGCGCGTCACAAAGTTCACAAAATGTGTAACGAAGGTCGTTTATAGTATTCCTCTTACGTGTAAAAAAGTGTACATTGGCCAAACAGGGCGTTGTTTTAATGAAAGAGCGCTAGAACATTTCAATCTTGTAAAAGATGGTATCAGCGGCCATCTTGCCGTACACTGCCGGTCGTGCAAATGCAAACCTTTGTTTAAGAAGGCGCAGTTTCTGGGTCACGCCAAGGACAAGCTTCAGCGTGAAATTATCGAAGCCTTTTTTATTAGGAAAGCCGGTGACAATTGCGTCAGCACGCCTTCACGGTCGTTGCTGGAGAATGAAATGGCTTTTTTGGATGATTGTGATTAGGTTTCACCTCATGATAACTGAATGTATTTAAACGTCGAGCTTTTTCAAATAAAATCAGTTGGAAGTGCAGCACAGTCCTGTCTTGTTTGTTCCTTGTCTTCTGTGTGCGTTTTATTCATGCTGCGAAACTTGTCTCCATTATGAACTGCAACCAACTAGCCCAAACCACCGTGTTACCTCATCAAGGAAGGAGACAATGCAGCAACTGCCTACGCCGAAGTGCAGGAAACTGCGACCAGGGTTCCAGGCCTATCTAGGGCTAAAACAGGAAAAACGAAGACGACGAAAGGGAGCCGCGGAAAGTCCTAAGTGCTGCAGTGGATGTGCTAGAAAGGAGCCAGATGCTGACCAAAAAAGATGAGTGTGATGCCTTTGGCAGACTCTTGGCACATACTTTACGTCAAATGCCAGCGGGGCCTCAACGGCAGCTGGCAATGTTGCAAACCTATCAGTCACTAAAAAAAACTGTAGCGTATCCTTTCATGGGACCGCTCATATGTTAGTGTCATTGATCTGTAATAAATTTGTGAGAACATACTTGGCCACCGCTGTCCACTGCCAGGTGACTTGTCCCTCTTTGTTGAAGTAATCTTTCAAATCTTCCCTGACCTTCTGAACAGCTTTGCAATAATTGCTCCCTGTCCTCTTAAGTGCCTTTATGGCACTTGCTCTTCTGTCAGTTTCTCTCAATGTTCCCCTTCGAGCGTGTCCTGCAATGAGCGTTGAAACCTTGTATTCACCGGGGGAACCTAAATTAGTTTGTGTGCAACGCGGTTCCAATAATCATCCACCGATACCTGAAATGTTTCGTTACTCGAGCTTGAAAGTGCTTTAACTTTGTTTTCTTTCAGGTTAACAACATCTACGCAACCTGCCTAACCACATATCAGGTTTCTATGTGTGCCACCACCTATTCGGAAGCAGAAGCATATACATTTTATTGCAGAAGCATTACCATCTGCATCCTTGGATTTTGCCGAATGGCTGTGAAGGTTCTTTTGAGCAACCACTTGAAAAACAAACTATCTGCTAGTGTGTTTACAACCTTAGCCAAGGCACAACTTTCATGTGCCATCTTCCTGCAGAGCTCCAGGTATTGTTTTATTTACTGGTGCGCAAACAACTAAAGCTCTCATGCACCAAAGAAATGTGTGTCCTGACAAAAAGGCTTTAGGCAAAACACCGCTGTATTTCATACCTTCCCCTCCTCTCTTAGAGCCGCCGCGGTGGATGAATGTTTATGGCGCTCGGCTGCTGGCCCGAAAGACGCGGGTTCGACCCCAGCCGCGGCTGTCGAATTTCGATGGAGGCAAAATTCAAGAGGCCCGTGTACTGTGCGATGTCAGTGCACGTTAAAGAACCCCAGGTGGTCAAAATTTCCGGAGTCCTTCACTATGGCGTCCCTCATAGTCTGAGTCGCTTTGGGACGTTAAACCCCCATGAACCAAACCATAAACCAAACCTCCTTTCTTGGTCCCACTTCTACATATAGAGCCATAATTAAAGCATGATGATTATGTCTTTTTGCATCAGCATTTACTGTACTAAAGCCTTGGCTCTTCTCGTGGCTGTCCTAACTGAAATGTTCTTGCAAACCTAACTCTATTTTCAACCCTTCTAAAGCAAGTCACTAAGCACCAATCATTTACTTAATGCCTATTTCTCCAGCTATGAGTGTACCGTTATATAATGACAGCTCACAATTTGCCGTGGTTTGCTGCTTCGTGAAGAACCATGCAGATTAAAACGAGGGGAATACATTGTGCGAAATTCACAAGTGCACAAATTTCGTAAGTGAAATGACTCCAACTGTGATTGCAATATGCTAATAGCCATGTGGCTTTACGTTATCGTTCCTGTTGCTTCCACTGCAAGTCAAAGGCGTGTCCGACATATCTCTATCACTTTTGAATGTAAATTAATGCCAAATGTCGCCACCGTTGATTTGCCTGCCTTGGCCTTCATACAGCCAATTCAACTATCTGGATATATGAGAAAATAAACGCTTCGCAAATATTTTTGAGGTAACTCACGGTGCAGGTAATGAGAAAAATGTGTATCTAAAGTTTGGTGTTATTTTTGCTATAGGTTTTTGACATATTGCCGCCAATATTTGCAGTGTTTGTTCGTTTTTCAAATCTGCCGCGACACCACCTTATCGCTTTGTTTGCGACGCAAGACGCGACTAGATTTATCTCGATTGATCGCAGCCAGGCAAAGCTGATTCTACGTTGTTCCGGAATGTTCTAGTAACTTTGCGCCCTTTATCTCGAGAATGTTCGCTATCAGCTTTAAATTGAGAACGGCCGACAGCGGCGGGCATTCTGTTCGACGACCGCCGAGCACGCTTGTCGCTTCGCCGCCGCCGAGTGATTCAGTCCATTTTGGGTGCAAGTCAGCCCAATAAACAGTTGTTTTAGAAGACCCTTTCGTCCGTCTTCATCGCTGCTTCGACTGCCATCACCACTACGTGACATCTGGTGGAGGTGCGGGGTAACTTCCATGTTCCGGACGCCCCCTTCAAGTCGTGAACCCAGCCCTAAGCGCTTCACACCAGAGGACGAACCAGCAGCTCAGCGAGCCAGCCGACGTCTCCAGGGAGAGGAGCCTGAGTTCGGGAAACTGCCGGACCGCACCAGACAGCGAAAAGACGTTGCTACCAGCACTGCAACCTCGCCAAAGATGTCGACACCGATCATACTGCAGCAGCCGCGGGTGCCGCCAACTTTCAATGGATCCCTAGGCGAAGACCCTGAAGAATGGTAGGACCAATTTGAGCGCGTGGTGTCATTCAACAAGTGGGATGATGCGGCAAAGATTGGACACGTTTTTTTTTCTCATTGGATGGCTCCGCACGCACGTGGTACGAAAACTACGAGTCGTCCCTTACGACACGGGAGCTATTCAAGAGAGAACTATTGAAGGTATTCACCAGTGTCGTGAGGAAAGAAAGTGCCGAACGACTCCTCGAGTCCAGGATCCAGCTTCCGAATGAGCCCGTCCGCAGTTATGTCGAGGAGATGAAGCGCCTATTTCGCCGCGCCGATCCCGGGATGACCGAGGAAAAGAAAGTTCAGTTTTTAATGCGCGGCGTAAAAGAACAACTCTTTGCAAGCCTCGTCCGCCAGCCGCCAAAAACAGTCGAGGAGTTTATGCAAGAAGCCTGCACGATCGAGAATACCCTCCACGTTCGAGCTCGGCAGTACAATCGCCCTTCCTCTGCCTGTGCAATTCGTTCGGACACGCCGGCCACCACCAGCGACAGCTTGCGGGAAGTTATCCGCGAAATCGTCCGAGAGGAGCTACGCCGATTACTGCCATCTTCCCCACAGCCACAAGCAGCGACTCTGATGGATGTGGTACGGGAAGAAGTGCAACAGGCACTTGGCACCCCGACGGCCACAGAACCCCAGGCCATGTCCTACGCCGCTGCAGTAAGTACTGCTCAGCCCCAGCAACAACCCCCACGTCCTCCCCGAGATGAGCCAATCGTTCCACAACGCCGCCTCCCAGCCCCCGCCCGCCCAGCCTATGACCGACGCCCAAGCCCCAGGAAATGCGACGCCTGGAGGACTTCCGACAACCGGCCGTTGTGCTTCCATTGCGGTGAGGCCGGCCATATTCTTCGTCACTGCCCGTACCGACGTATCGGTCTTCGAGGATTTGCCGTTAACGCCCCACGACCACGCTTCGGACAACGTCCGCACGAAATCGACGAGAACCTGCGTCGAGAAGAGTACACGCCGAACCGCTTTTCGCGCTCACCATCGCCGTCAACCTCGCGCTTTGCGTCGCCACGCCGCAGCTACGCAGCCGCGGTACGAGGAAGGTCGCCCAGCCCCCGTAGGGGAAACTAAAGGCAGCAACCTCTGGAGGTGAGGTTGCTCACGAGCCAAACGCCGAAGATCCTCCACCGACCACGCCCATGAAGACGCTGCACCCGCGACGCCGCATGAAGAACCGACACTCGCTGCACCGACGCCGCACACAATAACCTCGACCACGACTCAAGCTACCTTGAAATCGACGCCGCCACCCAGAGGAGCTTCGACCACACGCCCAACCCGTGACTCGCATACGCGACGAAGCCGTGACCCGACGCCGAGAGCGACATGCAATGCAAGAGCCAGGACCTCCGACCTAGAAGTGACTATCGACGGCCGGAAAGTTACCGCTCTAGTCGACACAGGAGCCGATTACACGGTGATGAATGGAACATTCGCTGCGCAGCTCAGAAAAGTCACAACGGCTTGGGACGGCCCACAAATTCGCACCGCTGGGGGCCACCTCATTACGCCACCAGGACGATGCACAGCGCGAGTGACTGTCAAAGGACATACGTATCCTGCGACCTTTGTTGTGCTACCGCAATCCTCCCGCGAAGTGATCTTGGGTATGGATTTCCTTAATGAGCATCAGGCGATCATCGACCTGCGATCCAAGCTGATCACGCTTTCGACGGACGAAGCCATCGCTTCCATGAAAACTCGAGAAAATCACGTTGCCCTAAGTGTCCTGGAGGAAGAAGTGAGCGTCCCACCCCGTTCAAGCGTTATCGTGACCGTAGGCGCCACGAAAGCCATAAACACTGAAGCCATCATCGAGGGGAACATGCAGTTGCTACTAGACCGAGGAATCAGCATCGCAAGAGGCATCGCACATTTCCGCAATGGCCAGGCCGAAGTACTGCTGACTAACTTCAGCGAAGAATATCGGCATATTAACAGAGGAACGACGATTGCTTTCTACGACGAAATATCTGACGTACGAGATTCCTTCGCCCTCTCCGACCCCTCCGCAGAAGATCCGCGTGACCAAGAGAACTCGCACACTTTCGACATCAACCCAGCCCTGCACCGGAACAGACAAGACCAGATCCGCAATCTGCTTCAAAACTACAGTGAGTGCTTTTCGACATCGCCGAAGGTGCGACAGACGCCAATTGCCAAGCATCGCATTATAACGGATCAACACGTCCGACCTCTCCGTCAAAGCCCCTACCGTGTGTCTCCGCGAGAACGACAAGCCATCCGGGACCAAGTCGAAGAAATGCTTCGCGACGACGTCATCCAGCCTTCAAACAGCCCATGGGCGGCACCGGTTGTTCTAGTGAGAAAGAAAGACGGCGCACTTCGATTCTGCGTGGATTACCGCCGCTTGAACAACATAACAAAGAAGGACGTCTACCCCCTCCCCCGCATCGACGAGACACTGGACCGCCTCTGCAACGCCAAATATTTCTCATCGATGGACCTCAAGAGCGGCTACTGGCAAATTAAGGTCGACGAAAGAGATCGCGAGAAGACAGCATTCATAACTCCGGATGGGCTGTTTGAGTTCAAGGTGATGCCATTTGGTCTCTGTTCCGCACCAGCGACGTTCCAGCGAGTAATGGATACAGTGCTGGCAGGCCTGAAGTGGCAGATTTGTCTGGTATATTTAGATGACGTCGTTGTCTTCGCCTCAAACATTGAAGAGCACCTCAAAAGACTTCGAACAGTACTAGACGCAATCAAGTCGTCTGGCCTAACCTTGAAAGCAGAGAAATGCCACTTTGCCTACGAAGAGCTGCTGTTTCTAGGCCACATCGTTAGCAAGGAAGGAGTACGCCCAGACCCGCAGAAAACAGCTGCTATTGAACAGTTTCAACCGCCGGCCGATAAGAAAGCAGTGCGCAGATTTCTCGGACTATGCGCATATTACCGACGATTTGTGAAAAACTTTTCGCGCATCGCCGAGCCCCTGACCCAACTGACGAAGGCAGACGTGCCGTTTAAATGGTAAGCGCCGCAAGCAGAAGCCTTCAAGGAACTTCAGCGTCGTTTACAGTCCCCACCGATCCTTGCGCATTTTGATGAAAACGCCGAT